>ML347420.1:0-49203 GCA_005239505.1 Nicotiana paniculata
TTTATTTATTTATTTATTTTATTATTTCCAGAATTGTTTTACAAATACAGAGAGTTAACAGTAGCTAGTACAAATTGAACTTATGATTTGATATTTTGAAACCCCTTAATCACTAAATTATACTTTTGGTTTATGACAAGGGGATTCAAAATATAATATATAGAGAAAATTAATTTTATCTTATATATACAGTATTATTTTTCGGCGAAGACGATTGGGGCCCCTAAATCCGCCCGTGTGTATGCGGATGCTTGCAAAGGAGTCTCCAAAGACATGCCCATACGCCCCTCAACAAGGTCACACGCCCATCTTTCTTGATGTGCTGCGGAACCAAGTGTAATTCGACAGTGAATTTTAATTCTCTTTTACAAGCAACCTTTTCGCGTTATTAAAGATGAATCCCGCGGCAACATGTTTAGCAAGAACATATACACGATTGAATTTGGTAAAATCTGGAATTCCCTTTTATTTTTTAATAATTTTAAACTGACTTAATTAGATTATCAATAAATTCATTAGTTAAAACTTAATATCATTGTAACCAATAAATATGAAATTTATCACATGCTAATTATCTTTAAGTTTTATGCTATCAATACAGTTAAAATTGAGTATCCTCTTCCTAATCATGCATAAATTAATAATTATACTTAAGTTAGAAAAATACATCTATTAGGATTCAATATATTGGTGATCGTGATATGTATTTAAGTTGTATAATATTCTTATTCTGTATAATATCAGTAAATTGTAACATGTGATAGATATTAGATATTATTTTGAATATAATTACTATGTTTATAAAGAGATTACATGTAATTACCTTATAAGTTACATGATTGTGCAAACTTTCTACGTCAGTGCATAGAACTTATACTGATAGTGATATAAAGGGCATAGTAAAATCTGTTGATAGTATAATTTTCTTAATAAAATATTGTCACGACCCGGAATTCCCATCTTCGAGACCGTGATGGCGCCTAACATTTCATTTGCTAGGCAAGCCAATGTTAGAGGATTTTTTAAGCCAATTTTAGTCAATTTCAATAACATAATCAATTAAGCCAAATAGAAGCTAAAATTGAAATGCGGAATAATATAAAGCCCATAATATTTGATATAATTCGGATGTGGAGTCACAACTCACGAGCTTATAAGATTTTGTACAAACAGAGTCTGAAAGAAATACAATTTCTGAATAAAAAGAAACAGTAAAATAGGAAAACTAGAAAGGGACTCCAAAGTCTGCGGATGCCAGCAGATCTACCTTGAATCTCCAACAAGCAAGTCCAAACTGCTAAGCCTCACGATAAGCTGGGCCGGTACCAAATCTGCACAAGAAGCAGAGTGTAGTATGAGTACAATCGACCCCATGTACTCGTAAGTGTCGAGCCCAACCTCGACGAAGTAGTGACGAGGCTATGACAAGACACTCACATAATAAACCTGTGCAAATAACAGTATATGTACAAGATAACAACAAATAAAAGCTAATCATGTACTATTGGGAGGGGGACATGATAAAGGGGATACAAGATACGAGAAATACAACGAAAATGATAACCAGAACAATCAATATGCCTTTAACCAGTTAAAAAATTAAGCACAATAAAGAAAACTACACGACATCACCTTTCACGCTTTTGCTCTCAACCTCACAATGAAATAATGATACTGCACGATATGAACCTTCGTGCTTTTACTCTCACTCTCAATATAAATCAATAGATACGGCACAACATCACCATTCGTGCATTAACTCTCATAACATGGCACGGCATCATCCTTCGTGCATTAACACTCACAATATGGTACGACATCACCCTTCATATATTAACACTCACAATATGGCACGACATCATCCTTCGTGCATTAACACTCACACTATGGTACGGCATCACCCTTCATATATTAACACTCACAATATGGCGCAATATGACACGACATCACCCTTCGTGCATTACACTCTCCCTTACCACATAATATTGAACAAGTAATAGCAGGGAGATTGAATCAACAAGAACAAGTCTTACTTCAACAATGGTTCCTCAATATCAATCTCAACCTTGGAATCAATATCCAATTATCACAAAAGCCAATATACATGGTAAGAACGATCAATTTAGTAAGTAACTAGTCTAAGCATGGATAACATGATCAAAGTAAGCAATAAATTACAAGGAACAAGTCCCACTCGCATGCTTTAACCAAATAACAACACATAAGTACTCGTCACCTCACATATACATTGTACCCAACATCTAAACAGGTAGCAAATAGACAAACAAGTCCTAATCCCTCAAGTCAAGGTTAACCATGACACTTACCTCGCTCCAAGAATCAATTCAAATCCCAACCACTATTTTACCTTTCAAACAAGCCTCTAAACCAATAAAATCTGGAAAATTACCAACCAAACGATTCAAAGTAAACCTTAGGAACTACTCACGATTGCAAAGGATTCAATTTAGGTCATTATAGAAAAAGTCAACAAAAGTCAACCCCCGAGTCCGCTTGGTCCAAACTCAAAATTCGGACCAAAACTCGATTACCCATTCACCCCCGAGCCAATTTGGTTTGGAATCGACCTCAATTTGAAGTCTAAATTCACATTTTACAAAAATTCCTAATTCTATCCAAAACCCCCAATTTTCACCATAAAAATACAAGATTTTAGGTTGAAATTTTAGGAAACATAGTGAAAGATTGAAAGAAACTAGTTTAGAATCACTTACCAATGATTTGGGGAAGAAGATTTCTTGGAAAAATCGCCTCTAGGGTTTTTTTATTTTGAAAATTTGAAGAATGAGAGAAAATCCTATTTTTCAGCTATTAGACCTATTGCGGGTGTTGCAATTAGACCCCCGCAAATGCGAGTTTTTCTTCGCAAATGTGAAATCTCATAATTCCTGCTATCATCACAATTGCGATGACTTGTTTGCAAATGCGAACAGTGGCCTCCTCGCAATTGCAACCAAATGATCGCAAATGCGAACTTAGTGCTGACCCACCCTTCTTCGCAAATGCGAACCTGACAGAGGTCGCAAATGCAAAGCCTGACCTCGCAAATGCGAGATCAGAGGCTTGCACCAGAATTGAAATACACGAGCAATATTTCTAAGACTCTGTAACCTATCCGAAACTCACTCGAGCATTCGAGGCTCTAAACCAAATATGCAAACAGGTTTAAAAACATCATACGAACTTTAATCACGCGATCAAATCACCAACATAACACTTAGAACTACAAATTTAGCATCAAATCAAAGGAAATTTTCAAGAAAACTCATGAACTTCTAATTTTACAACTGGAAGTCTGAATTACGTCAAACCAACTCCGTTTCTCACCAAATTTGACAGACAAGTCATAAATATAGTATTGATCCTATACCGGATTCCGGAACCAAAATACGGATCCGATATCCAAAAAGTCAAACATTGGTCAAACATTTCAAAGTCATTAAGCCTTTAACTTTCAAATTTCAACAAAGTGCGATAACTCGGGCTAGGAACTTTCGAATTCGATTCCGGGCATACACCCAAGTCCCAAATCACAAAACGGACCCACTGGAACCGTCAAAATATGAATTCGGGTCTGTTTCTTCAAAGCGTTGATCGAAATCAACTCAAATGGATTTTAAAGGTAAAATTTCATATTTTCTCAGTTTTTAACATAAAAGCTTTACGAAAAAAGTACCTCGACTGCACATGCAAATCGAGAAAGGCTAAAATAAGGTATTTAAGACTTCAAAACGTAGAATTAGGTTCTAAAACATAAGATGACCTATCAGGTTATCACAAATATATAGTAAAGTATTCTCTTTAAATTTTATTAAATCAAACTTACTATGAATTGATCTATATTTAAGAAAATTATTAAGATAGAAAATCAAGATTTTTGTTTTATTTCACTTTGAACGTCTCTTTCAACCCTTCCTTTTTTTTTTCTTTAAATAAGTTTTTGTTTTACTTATTAGGTGACAATAGTTATCTTTATAAAACCACTCTTCAGAGTTATTTTATTTTACAAAAAAAAAAGGCTTAAATTGTGATGGTTAATAAGTTTCTCGGATAATAAATATCTATTTTAGACTCATATTTTTTTTTTTTTGGCTAATGTGAAATTTTCAAGCAAGTTTCTTCTAAGCTAATATTCCAAAACATACTTCAAATTTATTCCATCTTAAATTTTCAAGGATTGTGTATTCTCTTTTAAACTAAAAATAAATCATAATAACTTGTGAAATTAAAGTGATAAAATTATAAAACCGAAGCAAATTCTAAGTTGCACATATCAACGGAAAATTAAGGACTTCTATATGGTACTTTCTTTTATTGAGTTAGTTATATGAGGTCAATATTCATCTTTTTAATAAACATATATTTTTCTTTTATTACCGAAACACAAATTTTCATATAATATTTATGAATTTTTTAAAAAAAAAGTTATAATACTCATTGAGATATGGTACAAACCTATAGTCTAGTAAACTATAATTGTACACTCTGATTAAAATGCTTAGGCGTTCAGATTCTTCTTACTTTCCACCCATTAGTCCAACACCAAATGTGCAAATGAAATTATTGATTTTCATTGAACGAGGAGAACATTACCAATTAACCCCCAACAAACATAATGCTGTGTAATCGTGGCCTCAAGCTAAAAAAAGTGTTGCTGTTATCTTTCTATTACTTAATCTATATAAAGCAGAAACCATATCCTATGCCTACCAATTTGTTTGCGTGGTGGATTATCTATTATTTCATATTTGTCTTTGGGATATGCTTGAAAGATTCTTCATAAGACAATGACATGGCCTTATAAATCCCTTTGATTTTCTCTCTACATTTTGTAAAATGGTTTTAAGGGAATCTTCAGGACAAATGAGATCTCCCTCGCTGGATTTGTTATTATTATTTTTAAATAAGATTTATTATTCAAGATCATTTATGTCGATTAAAATTAGTGTAATTTTCTATCATTTGTCTACATCTTTTTAAGATTGTAATTTTATGCTTCCAGTGTTGCGTCTTGTTCATTAGTCTGTGTAGCGAAATGAAGGGACCCAATCCACCAACTTCCACCTTTCCCAGCTTCAACTTCAATTATTTTTAGACGTCTTTTTTTTATTCATATAATTAACTCTTTTTTCTGTTAACGTTGTGCATTGGTAAAGAAATGATGCTCCAGAAAAAGAAAAAATAAATGGTGACGCCAAAGTGATTATGAGTTTATGACTTTAAAATAATTGTACGAAGTTGACTCTTTTCTGCGCAATCACGACTTAAAATAAAATCACCAGGTATGTACTCAAATGATTACATAATCTCCTTTTTTTTTTTTTAAAAACCAAATTTATCTTGCTTAATATTATGGAAAATGTAAAAGCAAAGAAATCAATTTCATGCTCTGGACTATTTGATTACTTTTTAATAAAAAATTTCTCCATAGACTGACATGTAACTTTCTTTTAATAGTGATGCACGTGCCAACTTGCATGTATCTCCACTATTTTACGGAGGGCTTGTTATCTCCCACCAAAACCGATAAAGAAAACTCTAGCAAACAAGCTTACATAGATATAAAGAAGTCTCCTAGTATTTTTTTTGTCTGTTCAAATTTAAACCTTGATATCAAAAGTTTACATTATAATCTTTTTCTAGTCACATACCTATGCTGCCTTTGAACAAGCTATTGTACTGCTTAACATGATAGGAGTAGTTACTTAATTTTTTTTATAAGCAACCGAGTGCATTGTCTATATAAGTGAACAAGCTCGCTTGAACCCACAAACTACAATAAACCTATCCTAACAATACATTCACATTTTCTGGAAAAATGGGCACTATCAACCAGATAGAGCAATCCATGTCCAAGCCTCATGCAGTATGCATTCCATTTCCAGCACAAGGCCATATCAACCCTATGCTCAAATTGGCCAAACTTCTCCATCTCCGAGGCTTTCATATCACCTTCGTTAACACTGAGTTCAACCATCGGCGATTGCTCAAATCGCGGGGTCCCAGTGCCCTCTCTGGCCTACCTTCCTTTCGTTTCGAGTCCATCCCTGATGGACTCCCTCCCTCTAACGAGGACGCCACACAAGATGTTCCATCTTTGTGTGAGTCGTGTAAGAAGTTGTGTTTGGCCCCTTTCAGAAAACTTGTCACGAGACTAAATAATTCCTTGAATTTTCCTCCTGTTAGTTGCATAGTTTCTGATGCTGGAATGAGCTTCACTCATGAAGTTTCCAAGGAATTAGGTATTCCTAATGTTGCATTTTGGACTGCTAGTGGTTGTGCCTTGTGGGCTTTCTTACAATATCCTAAACTTGTGGAAGAAGGTTATTGTCCACTAAAAGGTATGAAAGCAAAATTGGAATGCTTTAAATAGTTCCATTTTTTTATGGATAGTTACATGTAGTTTTCTTTTGATATCTCATGTAAGGGTTAGAATAAAGAAAATCGATAAATTGTATCAAATCGATAATCCGAGTCAACCCCGAAAAATACGGAAATACTCGAGATTAAAAATTCGACTTTATTGATTTGGTTGGTTTATAGATTTAAAAATTTGATAACATTAGTTTGGTTTGGTAATTAAAAAATTCGAACCAACCGACCTATGTACACCCCTATCTGATAGGATAAAATATTTTTCTGCTGAGCAGTGCATAAATGCTAAATACTCTAAAATATTAGTACTTCATATCATCCCTTGTACAACTTCTCTCTTTTTTTTTTTCTTTTTCCTTTTTAATTCCTTCAACAATTTGGAGAACCTATATAGATATTTTCCTTTTGTTTACTAGGGCTAGTTTCATATTTTCAGTGTTTTGTGGAAATACGAACTTAATTGGTCACACCATTTGAACTTTTTGTACTTACTGCTTCCTCCGTTTCAATTTATGTGAACCAATTTGACTGGACACGAAGTTTAAGAAAATAGAGAAAATTTTTGAACTTATGGTGTAAGATGAGACACATTTATTTTGTTTGGCTATAAATCATTGGATAAAGGTAAATTGTTCCAAATATGAAAAATGATCATTCTTTTTGGCACAGACGAAAGAAATACATTTACATAAATCGAAATTGAGGGAGTATTACGTTAGTCTAATAGTCTTTTCCAGTTCTCTTTGAAATGAAACTTTATTCTTTAGCTATCCAGCTATAAATATCTGGAAGATAATTGTTTTTTTTTTTTCCAGTTTCTTTCAATATGGAAATTAGTTACAGTTCTTTTTATTGGTTTAATTTCAGATCATAGTTATTTGACCAGCTGTCATTTAGACACCACTATAGATTGGATACCAGGCATGGAAGGCATCCGTCTTAAAAATCTGCCAAGCTTCATTAGAGCCACAGTCGACGAACCTAGCTATATGGTTATCAAATTTATAATGGAAGAAATCTTGGACAAAATTCCTAAGGCCTCAGCACTCATTTTGAACACTTTCGATGCACTAGAAACTGATGTTCTGAAGCAAATTTCGACCATGTTCCCAGTGGTTTATACTCTTGGACCCTTTCACTCTTTCTTGAATAATTTAAGTCAAGACGAAGATTTGAAATCAATTGGATCAAATCTATGGAAAGAAGATACTCACTGTCTCGAATGGCTTAATACTAAAAAATCAAATTCAGTTGTATATGTGAATTTTGGAAGTATTACTGTATTGACCCCCGAGGAGCTAGTTGAGTTTGCATGGGGACTTGCTAATTCCAAATTGAAATTTTTGTGGATTATTAGATCGGATATAGTCAAGGGTGATTCTGTCATTTTGCCACCTGAATTTCTCGCGGAGACCAAGGAAAGAGGTTTACTAGGTGGTTGGTGCCCTCAAGAACAAGTTTTAAGTCACCCGTCAATAGGAGGTTTTTTAACACACTGTGGATGGAATTCGACTTTTGAAAGTATATCATTTGGTGTGCCAATGTTGTGTTGGTCTTTCTTTGCAGATCAACAAACAAATTGTTGGTTTATTTGTAAGTGTTTGGGTGTAGGGATGGAAATTGATAGCAATGTGAAGAGGGAAGTAATTGAGGAGCTTGTTAAAGAGCTGATGATTGGAGAAAAAGGTAAAGAGATGAAAGAAAATACATTGAAGTGGAAGAAGTTGACAGAAGAAGCTATCTTTTCTCCAGATGGATCGTCTTATATGAATTTTGACAAGTTGGTTAGCCATGTACTATTGCGCGAGGGTTCTTTCTTGACATGTTAAAATTAACAATGTTGTATGTCTTTCATATCTCTTTGTTGTGTTCTTGACCTTTTTACTTGATGAACATAAGGATGAAATAATTCTATAGGTCGTGGAACTTCAAAGTCTGTGCAACTGGAGGATGAAATAAGTCTGTAGGTCGTGAACAACAAATTGAAGTATAATTAAATACATTTCTATCTTTTAAGTTTTTTTCATGAGTTGGACTGTTGATTCATCCGCGAGACTCCGAGATATTATCTCTTTATGTTTGTTTTTATCTTTTGATCAAAATAAAACTGGAAGTTTGAGAAAGTAAGGACATTTTCAGGATTTCTAATGTTAAAGCATTTGTTGTATACGTCCCAAATGGAGTTGTTTTTAATGATTTCAGCAAATCAGCTTCCATAACCCATCTCTCTGTAGCACACATACTTCTAGCCATTTCGGTACATTAGTCCGTCTCCGGTATAGCACTGTTTTATGACATTGACTTGAGAATAAATCAAATATAAGGGTAAATTGCATAGTATATGTTATTTTGTGGTGTGAATTATTTCCTTGTATTTTTAGGAAATTCATAATTCCTATAGGTTTAGGAAAACTCATTGTCCTAATAGATTTGAGAAAGGAGAACCTATAGTCCTTGTCAAATTGGGAAACCTTTCTCTTATAGGTTTGGGACCTTTTGGAATATATATATAGGGGTTGTAGTTCGGGATACTAGAGTTGATACTGTATTTTTCTTCTCATTCATAGTGAAAAACCCTCCCTGCTTTTGCCCCGAGGATTAGGCTTAGCCGAACCTCGTTAAATCCTTGTGTTAATTTTTGTTCTCTATTTGTTTTGTGTGTGATTGTGTGCTAGTTAACCCACGATATTTCGCAACAATTGGTATCAGAACAAGGTTCGGGTTTCTACATATAATCTAGGGTTAAGATGTCTTCATCACCTTCAACAAAGTACGAAGTAGATAAATTTGATGGGGGTTCTGGTTTCAGTCTATGGAAGATTAGGATGAAATCGTCCCTGGAGTTACAAGGATTATGGAAGGCAATTGATGAGGATTTTCTTGAAGAGATGAAAGAGACAAAGAAGGCAGACCTGAAGGAGAGGGTTTTAAGTGCGATCTTCATGAGCGTTATAGATAGCGTTCTTCGGGAAATTGCCGAAGAAACTTCTGCAGCAATGACATGGAAGAAGCTAGAAGATCTGTATTCTAAGAAATCGCTAACAAACCGCCTCTACTTGAAAAAGAGGTTATACAATCTTCGTATGAATGAAGGTACACCTATTAAAACTCATATTGATGAGTTTAATTCAATTATAATGGACCTAAAGAATGTGGATATCAAAATTGAGAGCAAGGATTGGGCCTTGATTGTGTTAAGTTCTTTACCACCTTCTTATGATACTTTTGCCGATACACTGTTATATGGGAAAGATAACATTTTTACTGGAAGATGTTAGTAATGCACCAAAATCTAAAGAGTTGAAAAAGAGCTTTCCAAACAGCAGAATTGAGGGCGAGGGTCTTGTGTTTAGAGGAAGAACACAACAAAAGGACTTTAACAGGAAAAAGTCAACCGCCAGATTAAAGTCTAGAGCAAGGAAGCAACATTGTTATGAGTGCGGGGAGCAAGGCCACTACAAGAGAGATTGTCTTAAGCTGAAGGAGAAAAGAGGGAAGCAGAAAATAGATAATTCGGTAAATATTGTTGACACTGGCAATAATTCTTATGATAGTGACTATGTAGGGGAAGTTTGTGCTATGAGTTCTAGTCATGGGCAGAATTCTTGGGTTCTTGATTCTGGTGCTACTTTCCACATGCGTCCACACAAGAATTGGTTTGCAACTTACAAGAAAATGAGTGGGACTATTTACATGGGAGATGATAATCCATTACTACTAGAGGGGTTGGTAACATCAAATTGAGAATGTTCGGCGGAGTTATCAGAAACATTGAGTGTTGGCATGTTCCCTGGATAAAGAGAAATTTGATTTCTCTTTCGACTTTGGATGATCAAGGGTATAAATTTCACCCTGAGAATGGAATACTTAAGGTGTGTAAAGGCTCCATGGTACTCATGAAGGGTAAACTGCATTCTAAATTGTATCATCTTCAGGCCAGTGTAGTTAAAGGGGAAGCTGTTGTAGCTTCTGGGAAAAGTGATCTAAATTAGTCTCAGTTGTGGCACTTGCGACTTGGTCATATGAGTGATAATGGATTGTCTTTTATGAGTAAGAAGAATTTTCTGAATGGATACAAAAATCAAGTTTTGAATTTTTGTGAGCATTGTGTGTTTGGTAAACAGACAAGGGTAAAATTCAGCAAGAAGGCCGAGCACTAGACCAGAGACAAGTTAGATTATACACACTCTGACTTGTGGGGTCCAAACAGAGTTCCCTCCAAGAGTGGTGCCACGTATTTTATGACTTTGATTGATGATTACTCAAGGATGGTGTGGGTGTATTTTCTAAAAATAAAAGATGAGGCATTTCCGACATTTGTTAAATGGAAGATGATGGTTGAGAGGCAGACGAAAAGAAAAGTTAAGCGTCTTTGAACTGACAATGGGTTGGAATTTTGCAATTTTGAATTCGATAATTTCTGCAGCAGAGAGGGCATAGTGAGTTACCGCACTTGTGTTGGAACACCACAACAAAATGGTGTTGCAGAACGTATGAATAGAACGCTTTGTGATAGTCCATGAAGCATGCTTTCACACTCATGTGTTAGCAAATATTTTTGGGCTGAAGCAATCAATACAGCTTGTTATTTGGTCAACAGATCTCCATCCACAGCTATTGAGTTCAAAACTCCTTTTGAGGTAAGGTCCGATTTGCCTGCTGATTATTCAAATTTAAGGATATTTGATTTTACTGCTTATGCTCATGTGAGGGATGGAAAACTTGAGCCGAGGGCAAAAAAGTGCATATTTCTAAGGTATGCAACTGGAGTGAAAGGTTATAGGTTGTGGTACATAGACCAAAAGACTCCAGGACTAATTATCAGTAGGGATTTAATATTCAATGAATCTGCCTCACTGGACAGTCAAAGGGCAAAGGCAATAAAAGAAACATATCGTGTTGTCATGACCGGATAGAGCTAGAAATTGAATCTCCACTAGCTCAACCCATTAGTACTAAAGTAGAGGAGGTGCAAAATATTGATCAAAATGATAATGTTCATGCACATGCGCAACAACCCTATAGCATTGCAATAGGTAAAGAGAAGAGAGTGATCAACCGACTGCAAATGTTTGAAAACATAGTTTATGGGAATCTTCTTGGATATATGAATCCAGTGGGATTTGCTTTGGCAGTTGCAAAGACCGTTGATGCATTTGAGTGTTATAGCTGTCACGCCCCGAAATTCCACGATCAGGCCGTGATGGCGTCTAACGTTGAACCCGCTAGACAAGCCAACGTATATAGTTAAACTAGCATAATAATCTCAATTTTTAGAATAAGCTAAAACAATTGGAAATTCAATCAGCGGAATAAATACAGTCTCGAGATGAGTAAGGAAAATCACAATACAACGATGCAAAATTTCCCAAAACCTGGAGTCACAAACTCACGAACTATCTAAGAGTGCTAAATACAAGTCTGAAAGGAAATACATGTCTGCCTTTGAAACTGAAGGAAAAACAAGATAGAATCGAAAACAAAGGGATGGAAGAGACACCAAGGCCCACGAACGCCAGCGGGTATACCTTGAAGCCTCTATGATGAGCTGGAAGACACTCCCACTAATGATGTCCTCTAGGTCCGGCTGCGTAATCTGCACAACATAAAGAAGTACAAGTGTAGCATCAGTACAATCCACCCTATGTACTGAGTAAGAGCCTAGCCTAACCTCGGCGAAGTAGTGGCGAGGCTAGAACCAGACTACCAAATAAACCTATGCAGTTCAAATAAATATATATACATATATGCAACGGATAAGAAATATAGGAAGAAAACAATGAATAAAGGAAGGGGAACATGTTGTAGGGAGATAACAGTTTCATATAAGAAATCTCAATAAGGAAAAGAACAAAGCCAACATATCAATAAGGACAAGAAATCACAAACTTGCACGGCATCACCCTTCGTGCTTTTACTCTCGTCCAAACTATGCAATGTATAATGTAATCAATGTAAATCATGGACCGGCATCACCCTTTGTGCTTCTACTCTCTTTCCTCACTATGCAATGTATAATGTAATCAATGTAAATCATGGCACGACATCACCCTTCGTGCTTTTACTCTCGTCCAAACTATGCAATGTATAATGTAATCAATGTAAATCATGGCACGACATCACCCTTCGTGCTTTTACTCTCTTTCCTCACTATGCAATGTATAATGTAATCAATGTAAATCATGGCACGGCATCACCCTTCGTACTTTTACTCTCTTTCCTCACGATGCAATGTATATTTGTAATCAATGTAAATCATGGCACAACATCATCCTTCGTGATTTACTCTCTTTCCTCACTGTATAATCAATGAATATGGTACAGAATGGTACATCGTACGGCACGACATCACCCTTCGTGCTTTACACTCTTTCTTCACAATGTCAAACAATGCGCGGCATCACCCTTCGTGCTTTAACACTATTCCTCACCCAAACAACAATCACATACAAGGAAAGGAAGTAAACATAATAGAAATAGAAATCCCGGCAAGGGAACAACTACAGAAATCTCAACATCCTAGCAAGGGAGACAATATAAAAAAATGCACGACATCACCCTTCGTGCTTTAACACTCTTCCTCACCCAAACAACAATCACAACCAAGGGCAAGGAAGTAAGCAGAATAGATATAGGAATCCCGGCAAGGGAACAATAATTAAACAATTAAATCCCGACAACGGTAACATCAATTAAATAATTAAATCCCGGCAAGGGAACATCAATTTCACAATTAAATCCCGGCAAGGGTATATTTCAATAACTCTTTATCTTTCTTTCTCTTTCATTTCCATGATTTATTCTATCACTTGAGCCAATGCTCCAAAGGATGTAATATCTAATATTTCTTCATTATTCATTTCACAATTTGAGTCAATGCTCCAACAGAGTTTACAGAATACAATTCCCTTCACATATTCTTCACAACATATAGAAATCATCAATTAAGCACGGAAATACCACAAAATCAGAATATTCACAATATAAGGACTCACTGTCATGCTAGACACCAATGTATAGATACTCGTCACCATGCCTATACATCGTATTTGACAATTAGCAAGTAGAAAATTATACTCAACTCCTCTTCCTTCAAGCTAAGGTTAAACCGAATACTTACCTCGGGTCCAAAGTATAGCAATCAACCCTCTAACACCGTATTTCCTTTAAAATTCGACTCCGGAAAGGTATTATCTTGGCATAATCAACTCAAGTATATCAATAAGGATTCAAAGATTCAATTACATGGCCTAATTATGCATTTCCTAGCATTCTTTCAAATTTATCAAAATTTGAACCCGGGCCCGCTCGCTCGGATTCTCGAAACTCTCGAAGGAAACACTCACCCAAGCCCTAAGGATCATAAATATACGATTTTTACTTGATTTCATGGCCAATTCACATAAAATTCTAAGGTGATCACAAGTTCTAGGTTACTACCCATTCTCTTGAATTTTTGCACTAATTTGTGTAGTTAATTGGGTTAAGATACATGCATGAAATAAATTTATGAGTGAAATTTACTTACCTCACAAGGCCTGGTTGAAAGCTCTTGAAAATGGTGGAATTCGCCTAAGGAAGAAGATGAAAAATGAGAGAAATGGGTTTAAAACCCGTATTTAAACCTACTGCTTGAACAGTGATCGCACTTGCGATGGCTGGGACCGCACCTGCGGTCTCGCACTTGCGAGGAGAACCTCGCGCCTGCGGAATTGGGCTGGGGGGTCTGGGATCGCACCTGCGAAGGGGAGACCGCACCTGCGGTCTCGCGCCTGCGATGAAGTGCTCCGCACCTGCGATGGCTGGCCAGGCCACTGGTGATCGCACCTACGATGCCTGGGACCGCTCTTGCGGTCTCGCACCTGCGATGCTGGGCAACCGCACCTGCGGTCTCGCGCCTGCGATGAAGTGCTCCGCGCCTGCGATGGCTGGCCAGGCCACTGGTGATCGCACCTACGATGCCTGGGACCGCTCTTGCGGTCTCGCACCTGCGATGCTGGGCAACCGCACCTGCGGTCACATCAGAGCAGGTGCGCCAGCAACTAAGTTTGCTGGTTTTTAGCCTCGTTAGGTGCCCGGAAGGCACCTGGGCCCACCCGAGACCTAATCCAAATATACCAACGAGTCCCAAATCATAGTACAGACTCGCTCGAGCCTTCGGAACACTCAAAAAAACGCTAAAACTCGAAATCACACCCCCAAACCTCAAGAATCAAACTTAGGAATTTTAAATTTTCTAACTTCGCTAACAACGTGCCGAACTCACCTATAAATCTCGGAACGATACCAAATTTCACAGATTACTCACACAACCTCCTAAGAACTTGCACGTGCGATCAAATCACCAAAACAACATCATACACATCGAATTAGGCCTCAATCCATGAATCGGATCAAATTTCATAAAACATCAATTTTTCCATTTTTAAGTCTGAAACACATCAAACCAAATCCGATTTCAACCAAACTTTACAGAAAGTGCTTAAAACATATATAAGACCTGTACCGGGCGCCAGAACCAAAATACGGGCCCGATACCATTACTTTCTAATCATATTTCATTTTCAGAAAATGATTTTACTCAAAAATTCATTTCTCGGGCTTGGGAACACGGAATTCGATTCCGCACATACGTCCAAGTCCCATATTTTCCTACGGACCCTTCGAGACCGTCAACTCATGGGTCCGGGTCCGTTTACCCAAAATGTTGAACGAAGTCAAATTTATTCATTTTAATACCAAATCTTAGCATTTTTCACAGAATTTCATATTTAAGCTGTCCGGCTACGCGCCCGGACTGCGCACGTAAATCGAAGAAAATACGAAGGAATTTTTCAAGGCCTCGGAAGTACGGGATGGGTAATAACATAGGTGATGAACCTTTGGGTCGTCACATTCTCCACCTCTAAAACAACCGTTCGTCCTCGAACAGATAGAAGAAAGAAGTACCTGAGTCGGGAAATAAATGAGGGTAACGGCTCCGCATATCGGACTCGGACTCCCAGGTCGATGCCCCAGGAGGCTGACCTCTCCACTAAACACGAACAAAAGGGAAACTCTTGGATCTCAACTGACGAACCGGCCAGTCAAGAATAGCTACCGGCTCCTCCTCATAAGATAAGTCCTTGTCCAACTGGATAGTGCTGAAATCTAACACGTGAGCTGGATCGCCGTGATACCTCCGAATCATGGACACATGAAAAACTAGATGTACGGCTGATAAGCAAGGTGGAAATGTAAGTCTGTAAGCCACCCATCCCACTCGATCAAGAATCTCAAATGGACCAATGAACCTAGGGATAAGCTTGCCCTTCTTCCCAAATCTCATCACGCTATTCATAGGCGACACTCGGAGCAATACTCGCTCACTAACCATGAAAGCTATATCTCGAACCTTGCGATCTGCATAACTCGTTTTCCTGGACTGAGCTGTACGAAGCCTATCCTGAATGATCCTGACCTTGTCCAAGGCCTCCTGAACCAAATCTGTACCCAACAACCGAGCCTCTCCTGGCTCAAACCATCCAACCGGAGATCGACACCGCCTACCATATAAAGCCTCATAAGGAGCCATCTAGATGCTCGACTGATAGATGTTGTTGTAGGCAAGCTCCGCTAAAGGCAAGAACTGATCCCATGATCCTTCAAAGTCAAGAACACAAGCTCGGAGCATATCCTCCAATATCTGAATAGTCCGCTCGGACTGCCCATCCGTCTGAGGATGAAATGCTGTGCTCAAATCCACCTGGGTGCCTAAATCTCGCTGAACTGCCCTCCAGAAACGCGAGGTAAACAGCGCGCCTCGGTCCGAAATGATAGATACCGGAACACCATGAAGGCGGACAATCTCCCTGATATAGATCTCAGCTAACCTCTCGGATGAATAGGAAACTGCCACATGAATGAAATGCGCTGACTTGGTCAGCCTATCGACAATGACCCAAACTGCATCGAACTTCTTCCGAGTCAACGGAAGTCCAGTAACGAAGTCCATAATGATCCTCTACCACTTACACTCGGGAAGCTCAATCCTCTGAAATAAACCACCAGGACTCTGATGCTCATACTTAACCTGTTGACAATTCAAACACCGCGCCACATACACCACAATATCCTTCTTCATTCTACGCCACCAATAATGCTGCCGCAAATCCTGATACATCTTCGCGGCGCCCGGATGAATAGAGTACCGAGAACTATGGGCCTCCTCTAAGATCAACTCTCGAATCCCATCAACATTAGGCACACAAAATCTCCCTTGTAATCTCAAAACACCATCATCATCTAAGGTCACCTGCTTGGCACCTCCGCGCTGCACCGTGTCCCTAAGGACACACAAATGGGAATCATCGAACTACCGATCACAGATATGCTCCAATAATGAAGAACGAGCGACCGTACAAGCCAACACTCGACTAGGCTCAGAAATATCCAACCTCACAAATCGATTGACCAAAGACTGAGCATCCAAAGCAAGCGGCCTCTAACTGATCGAAATAAAAGCAAGACTGCCCATACTAGCTGACTTCCTACTCAAAGCATCGGCCACCACATTGGCCTTCCCCGGGTGATATAAGATGGTAATATCATAATCCTTCAACAACTCCAACCATCGTCTCTGCCTCAAATTCAACTCTTTTTTCTTGAAAAAGTACGGAAGACTCTTATGATCAGTGAACACCTCACACGCCACGCCATACAGGTAGTGCCTCCAAATCTTCAATGCGTGGACAATGGCTGCCAACTCTAAATCATGCACTAGGTAGTTCTTCTCATGAATCTTCAACTGCCTCGAAGCATAAGCAATGACATTGCCATCCTGCATCAATAATGCACCAAGCCCAATACGGGAAGCATCGCAATAGACTGTATAAGGCCCTGAACCTGTGGGCAAACCAATACCGGTGCTGTAGTCAGAGCTGTCTTGAGCCTCTAAAAGCTCGCATCACACTCGTCTGACCATATGAACTGGGCACCCTTCTGGGTCAACCTAGTCATCGGGGCTGCAATAGATGAGAACCCCTCCACAAACCGACGATAATAGCCTGCTAATCCCAAGAAACTCTGAATCTCTATAGCTGATGCTGGTCTAGGACAGTTCTTAACTGCCTCAATCTTCTTCGAGTCAACCTGAATACCCTCTGCTGATACGACATGACCCAGGAATGCAACTGAACTCAACCAAAACTCACACTTCGAAAACTTTGCATAAAGCTGACTATCCTTTAGAGTCTGAAGAACCACTCTGAGATGCTGCTCGTGCTCCTCCTGACTGAGGGAGTATATCAATATATCATCAATGAAGACTATCACAAATGAGTCCAAATAAGGCCTGAACACTCGGTTCATCAAGTCCATAAAAGCTATTGGGGCATTTGTCAACGCAGACAACATGACTAAGAACTCGTAATGCCCGTGCCGAGTGCGAAAAGCTGTCTTAGGGACATCAGATGCCCTAATCCTCAACTGATGGTAGCCAGATCTCAAGTCTATCTTTGAAAATCCCCTGGCACCCTGAAGCTGATCGAACAAATCATCAATCCTCGGCAGTGGATACTTATTCTTGATTGTAACCTTGTTCAATTGCCGGTAATCTATGCACATCCTCATCGAACCATCCTTTTTCTTCACAAACAATACTGGAGCACCCCAAGGAGAAATAACGGGTCTAATGAAACCCTTCCCAAGCAAATCCTGCAACTTTTCCTTCAACTCTTTCAACTCTGGCGGGGCCATGCGATACGGCGGAATAGAAATGGGCTGGGTGCCCGGAGCCAGATCAATGTAAAAATCAATGTCCCTGTCGGGTGGCATCCCCAACAGGTCTAAAGGGAAGACCTCAGGAAACTCATGAACCATGGGCACCGAATCAATAGAGGGAACCTCAACACTGGAATCGCGCACATAAGCCAAATAAGCCAAACACCCCTTCTCGACCATACACCGAGCCTTCACGTACGAAATAACACTGCGGATAGAATGACCAGGAGTTCCTTTCCACTCCAAACGGGGAAAATCTGGCAAGGCTAAGGTCATCGTCTTGGCATGAAAATCCAAGATGGCATGATATGGGGACAACCAGCCCATGCCCAATATAACATCAAAGTCGACCATACCCAAAAGCAACAAATCAACACGGGTCTCAAGACCTCCAATCACCACAACACAAGAACAATGGACACGATCGACCACGATAGAATCACCCACTGGTGTAGATACATAAACAAGAATACTCAATGGATCACTAGGCATGACCAGATATGGTGCAAAATAAGAGGACACATATGAATACGTAGACCCTGGGTCAAATAGCACTGAAGCATCTCTGTCACAAACCCAAATAGTTCCTGTAATAACTGCATCTGAAGAGACAACCTCTGGCCTGGCTGGAAGAGCATAACATCGGGGCTGGGCCCCACCACCCTGAACCACATCTCTGGGGAGGCCGGCTGCTGGCTGGCCTCCACCTCTAGCGGCCTGAGATCCACCTCTATGACCTCTACCTCCACCTCTAGCACCTCTACCCCCACCTCTAGCTGGATGGGCAGGCTGTGGAACACCTGGTGCCTGTACCATGGCACGAGAACCCTGATGCTGAGAACTACCTGATGCTCGAGGGCAGAACCTGGCAAGGTCACCCGGATCGCCACAAGTGTAACAAGACCTCAGCTGCTGAGGGAACTAAATCTGACCCTATCGACCTGAATGACCACCCTGGAAACTCTGATGCGGCGGTGCACTAATGGGAGCTGGTGGCGCACTGTAAGGCTGTTGATCAGAATAGTGCGTCTGATAACCACGACCACCTGAAGTACCATGGGAAACCTGGAGAGCTGACTGAAAAGGTCTGGGAGGATGACCTCTGCCTGAAGAATCCCTGCCCCCAGATGAGGCTCCACTTAAACGACCGAAATGACGGGGCCTCTTGTCAGCCCCCTGACCACTCCCTGGGACAGAATCATCTCAATCCTCCTGGCCACATTGGCCGTATACTGGAACGATATGTCTGTACCTGACTCTCTAGCCATCTGAAGTCTGATAGGCCGGGCCAATCCCTCAATAAATCTCCAAAACCTCTCCCGATCTGTGGGAAGTATCATAAGAGCATGTCGGGATAGAGTGATGAACCTGGTCTCATACTGAGTGACGGACATGGATCCCTGCTGGAGACGCTCAAACTGCCTCCGAAAGTCCTCTCTATGAGTAACGGGAAGGAACTTCACCAGAAATACCTTTGAGAACTGAGTCCAAGTCAAAGGTGTAGATCTAGCTGGTCTGGCTAGGCAATAATCTCTCCACCAACTCTTGGCTGCACCAGTTAACCGAAAAGTAGAGAAGTCAACCCCGTTGGACTCCACTGTGCCCATCTTCCGAAGAACCTCGTGGCAGCTGTCCAAATAATCCTGGGGGTCCTCTGATGGTGAACCAGTGTAAGTTGCAGTAAATAACTTGGTGAACCTGTCCAGTCTCCACAAAGCATCTGCTGACATAGGTGCTCCCTCTGCTACCGGTGCTGCAATACCCGACTGAGCTACTCGGGCTGGCTGAGATGCCGGAGCCTGTAACTGTGGAGCTAGTTGCTCTGGCACACGGGCAACAAGATTTTGGGCACCTCCCCCAGCCTGAGAGACGGCTGGTGTTGTAGGAAGAAGACCCGCCTGTGATACACTCTCCATGAGTCCGACTAGACGGACAAGGGCGTCCTGAAGCACTGGGGTAGCTATGAACCCCTCTGGGACCTAAGCTGGTCCAACTGGGACTGCCGGAACTGGGACCTCCTCGTCATCCTCGACCTGAGAGTCCTCCACTGGGGCTGCTGCTCTAGGCTGAGCCCGACCCCGGCCTCAGCCTCTAGCACGGCCTCGACCCCGAGTAGGATCTGTAGCAGGAGTGTCAGGCTGCTGGGCAGAACCAAGGGAAGCACGCGTCCTCTCCATCTGCGAGAGAATAGAATAGAAACTCAATCAGTACTCAGAACCATAGCGCACGACAGAGAAGAAAAGAAATATGGAGTCATCCTATCTTTGCAGCCTCTGGGGTATAAGTACAGACTTCTCCGTACCGATCCCTCAGACTCTACCAAGTTGACCGTGAGTTGTGAGACCTAAGTAACCTAGTGCTCTGATACCAACTTATCACGCCCCGAAATCCCACCATCGGGCCGTGATGACATCTAACGTTGTACCCGCTAGACAAGCCAACGTATATAGCTAAACTAGCATAATAATCTCAATTTTTCAGAATAAGCTAAAACAATTCGAAATTCAATCAGCGGAATAAATACAGTCTAGAGCTGAGTAAGGACAATAATAATACAACGACGCAAAATTTCCCAAAACCCGGAGTGACAAACTCACGAACTGTCTAAGAGTGCTAAATACAAGTCTGAAAGGAAATACATGTCTGCCTTTGAAACTGAAGGAAAAACAAGACAGAATCGAAGACAAAGGGATGGAAGAGACGCCAACGCCCACGAACGCCAGCGGGTATACCTTGAAGCCTCTATGATGAGCTGGAAGACACTCCCATAAATGATGTCCTCCGGGTCTGGCGCGTAATCTGCACAACATAAAGAAGTGCAGGTGTAGCATCAGTACAACCGACCCCATGTACTGAGTAAGTGCCTAGCCTAACCTCGGCGAAGTAGTGACGAGGCTAGAACCAGATTACCAAATAAACCTATGCAGTTTAAATAAATATATATACATATATGATACGGATAAGAAATATAGGAAGAAAACAATGAATAAAGGAAGGGGAACATGTTGTGGGGGTGATAACAGTTTCATATAAGAAATCTCAATAAGGAAAAGAACAACAAAGCCAGCATATCAAAAAGGACAAGAAATCACAAACTTGTACGACATCATCCTCCGTGCTTTTACTCTCGTCCTCACTATGCAATGTATAATGTAATCAATGTAATCATGGCACGGCATCACCCTTCGTGATTTTACTCTCTTTCCTTACTATGCAATGTATAATGTAATAAATGTAAATCATAGCACGACATCACCCTTCGTGATTTTACTCTCTTTCCTCACTATGCAATGTATAATGTAATAAATGTAAATCATAGCACGACATCACCCTTCGTGCTTTTACTATCTTTCCTCACTATGCAATGTATAATGTAATCAATGTAAATCATGGCACGGCATCACCCTTCGTGCTTTTACTCTCTTTCCTCACTATGCAATGTATAATGTAATGAATGTAAATCATGACACGACATCACCCTTCGTGCTTTTACTCTCTTTCCTCGCTGTATAATCAATGTATATGGTACGGAATGGTACATCGTACGACACACATCACCCTTCGTGCTTTACACTCTATCCTCACAATGTCAAACAATGCACGACATCACCCTTCGTGCTTTACACTCTATCCTCACAATGTCAAACAATGCACGACATCACCCTTCGTGCTTTAACACTCTTCCTCACCCAAACATTAATCACATACAAGGTCAAGGAAATAAACATAATATAAATAGAAATCCCGGCAAGGGAACAACAACAGAAATCTCAACATCCCAACAAGGGAGACAATATCAAATAATGCACGGCATCACCCTTCGTGCTTTACTCTCATTCTCACCAAGACAAGTGCACGCATCACCCTTCGTGCTTTAACACTCTTCCTCACCCAAACAACAATCACAACCAAGAGCAAGGAAGTAAACAGAATAGATATAGGAATCCCGGCAAGGGAACATTAATTAAACAATTAAATCCCAGCAAGGGTAACATCAATTAAAAAATTAAATCCCGGCAAGGGAACATTAACTGCACAATTAAATCCCGGCAAGGATATATTTCAATAACTCTTTCTCTTTCTTTCACTTTCATTTCCATGATTTATTCTATCACTTGAGCCAATGCACCAAATGATGTAATATCTCATATTTCTTCATTATTCATTTCACAATTTGAGCCAATGCTCCAACAGAGTTTACAGAATACAATTCCCTTCACATATTCTTCACAACATATAGAAATCATCAATTAAGCACGGAAATACCACAAAATCAGAATATTCACAATATAAGGACTCACTGTCATGCTAGACACCAATGTATAGATACTCGTCACCATGCCTATACATCGTATTTGACAATTATCAAGTAGCAAATTATACTCAACTCCTCTTCCTTCAAGCCAAGGTTAGACCGAATACTTACCTCGGGTCAAAAGTATAGCAATCAACCCTCTAACACCGTCTTTCCTTTAGAATTCGACTCCGCAAAGGTATTATCTAGGCATAATCAACTCAAGTATATCAATAAGGATTCAAAGATTCAATTACATAGCCTAATTATCCATTTCCTAGCATTCTTTCAAATTTATCAAAATTCGACCCCGGGCCCGCTCGCTCGGATTCTCGAAACTCTCAAAGGAAACACTCACCCAAGGCCTAAGGATAATAAATATACGATTTTTACTTGATTTCATGGCCAATTCACAGAAAATTCTAAGATGATCACAAGTTCTAGGTTACTACCCATTCTCTTGAATTTTTGTACTAATTTGTGTAGTTAATTGGGCTAAGATACATGCATGAAACAAATTTATGAGTAGAATTTACTTACCTCACAAGGACTGGTCGAAAGCTCTTGAAAATGGTGGAATTCGCCTAAGGAAGAAGATGAAAAATGAGAGAAATAGGTTTAAAACCCGTATTTAAACTTTCTGCCTGAACAGTGATCGCACCTGCGATGGTTGGGACCGCAACTGCGGTCTCGCGCTTGCGAGGAGAACCTCGCGCCTGCGGAATTGGGCTAGGGGGTCTGGGATCGCACCTGGGAGACCGTACCTGCGGTCTCGTGCCTGAGATGAAATGCTCCACACCTGCGATGGCTGGCCAGGCCACTGGTGATCGCACCTGCGATGCCTGGGACCGTTCTTGCGGTCTCGCACCTGCGATGCTGGGCAACCGCACCTGCGGTCACACCAGAGCAGGTGCACCAGCAGCTGAGTTTGCTGGTTTTTAGCCCCGTTAGGTGCCCGGAAGGCACCTGGGCCCACCCGAGCGTTAATCCAAATATACCAATGAGTCCCAAATCATAATACGGACTCGCTCGAGCTTTCGGACCACTCAAAACAACGCTAAAACTCGAAATCACACCCCCAAACCTCAAGAATCAAACTTAAGAATTTTAAATTTTCTAACTTCGCTAACAACGTGCCGAACTCACCTATACATCTCGGAACGATACTAAATTTGACAGATTACTCACACAACCTCCTACGAACTTGCCTGTGCGATCCAATCGCCAAAACAACATCATACACATTGAATTAGGCCTCATAATCCATGAATCCTATCAAATTTCATAAAACAACAAGTTTTCCATTTTTATGTCCGAAAAACGTCAAACGAAATCTGATTTCAACCGAACTTTACAGAAAGTGCTTAAAACATATATAAGACCTGTACCGGGCGCCGGAACCAAAATACGGGCCCGATACCATTACTTTCTAATCAGATTTTATTTTCAATTTCCTTTAATATTTTCAGAAAACAATTTTACTCAAAAAATCATTTCTCGGGCTTGGGACCTCGGAATTCGATTCCGGGCATACGCCCAAGTCCCATATTTTCCTACGGACCCTCCGGGACCGTCAACTCACGGGTCCGGGTCCGTTTACGCAAAATGTTGAACGAAGTCAAATTTATTCATTTTAATATCAAATCTTAGCATTTTTCACAGAATTTCATATTTAAGCTGTCCGGCTACGCGCCCGGACTGCGCACGCAAATCGAGGCAAATACAAAGGAGGTTTTCAAGGCCTTGGAAGTACGGAATGGGTAATAACATAGGTGATGACCCTTTAGGTCGTCACAATAGCTACTCAGAAGCTATTCAGAGTACAGAACCAAATCGACAGATTAGTGCTATGGCTAAAGAGATTGAGTCTCTTAACAAGTTTAGGCGTTGCCTAGACTTAGTTGATGTGTGTGATAATGGATAGAGCCCTTACGAGGACTGAGGGCAAGGTAGAGATACATTGTTCCTGTAGATGAAGAGAACTCAAGCCGATGAGAAGATTTGTTATTTTGTGGCTTGAATTATTTTTTTGTATTTTTAGGAAACCCATAATCCCTATAGGTTTAGGAAAACCATTGTCCTAATAGATTTGGGAAAGGAAAACCTATAGTCCTTGTCAAATTGGGAAATCTTTCTCTTATAGGCTTGAGACCTTTTGGGATCTATATATAGGGGTTCTAGTTGAGGATTCTAGAGATGGTGCTGTGCTTTTCTTCTCATTCATAGTGAAAAACTCTCTCTGCTTTTCCTCGAGGATTAGGCTTAGCCGAATCTTGTTAAATCCTTCTATTGATTTTTCTTCTCTATTTGTTTTGTGTGTGATTGTGTGCTAGTTAACCCACGATATTCCGCAAAAGTTTAAATATAAGGGTTACAGTAACTAAGTAAAACAAGTACCAAATTTATGATTAATTTCTCTTCTGGTTCCTCTCTGTCTCTCAACTTCGAAAAGTATGAAGTCAATTTCTTTTTGTTCTTGTAACGGTGGGGTATATGACAGGCATAGTGCCCTGTGATCAGTGACCAAAGACCTGGAGGAAGCAATGACAAATATTCCTTTTTGTCAGAACATATAACAGTGCAAGAGTACAATATAATGAAAGAAGAAAAACAAGCATTATCTGATATCTCAGGAGATATGAAAATCGACCTATTGATTAGTAACTATGCCTCGTGTTTGGGAGAGAGGATAATTTCATTGATAAGTTTGTCTATGTTGACATAAGATGATCCTGCTGAGTTTGAGTAACTTCTTCAGCCAATTTCTTCCATTCCAATGCCTTTTTCTTCATCTCCTTGCCTTTCTCCCATGTCAACAACTGTCTTACGAGGCTTTCAACTTCTTCCCTCTTCACATTATTGTCGATCTCCATTCCGATGCCCAATTTGGTGCAACAAAACCAGCAGTTAGTCGGCTGTTCTGCGAAGAACGACCTGCAAATCATTGGCACTCCACTGCTAATACTTTCAAGTGTTGAATTCCATCCACTGTGAGTCAGGAACCCTCCAACTGCAGGGTGGCTAAGGACTTGTTTTTGTGGACACCAACTTGCTAGCATCCTCTGTCTTTAGTTTCTTCCACAAATTCAGGTGGAAGAATTGCTTGTTCTCCTAATAAAACATTAGGCCTTATGATCCACAAAAATTCCATCCCGCTATTGGCAAGTCCCCAAGCAAATTCGATAAGTTGGTTCGAAGTTATTACAGCGATGCTTCCGAAATTAACATAAACAGCAGAATTCGATTTCTTGGAATCTAACCATTCAAGACACTGATCATCTTCTTTCCAAAGATTTGATCCTAAGTCATCCAAATTTTTGTCATCAACATGTTTCATAAGCAAATGCAATGGTCCAATTGTATACACCGGAGGAAGAAGTATTTGAAGTGATTCAAGAACATCCTTCTCTAATGGCTCAAATGTATTGATAATAATAGCTGAAGCATTTTTCGATCTCTCTGTTTCTTGCAGGATAAACTTAATCATGTATTCATCTGGATTTGTAGTTCTTATGAAATCTGGAAGATCCCTTAAACGTATGCCATTCATGCCTGGTATCCAATCCAACGTCTTTTCCAAGTATCCGTTTGTCAAGTAACTTTTATCTACAACTCCTCAAGAAAAGGAAGAAACTTCAAATAAAGGAAAAATAAATTTGAAGCTGAACATTTCAAAAAAGGGAAAATTAAGACATGTATACCTTTAAGTGGAGTGTATCCTTTTTCAACAAGGTTATGGTAATGCATGTAACCTAATAAACCAGAAGCATTTGGAGTCCAAAAAACAACTTGAGGGATGCCCAATTCTTGTGCAGCAGTGAGAGTGAAGCTCATAATGCCATCTGAAATGATGCATGAAACTTGTGGAGCAGAGGAAGTACTATTGAGCTTGGCAAGTAAATTCTTGAAAGGACCCAAACAAGTGGTGGTTAGGGATTTAGTAAGAGCAACAGCATCTTGTATAGAATTAGGGTCACATGGTGGGAGGCCATCGGGAATGGTCTCGAAACGAAAGGATGGCAAACCCTTGAGGGATATGAAAGGTAATATGAAAGCCTTTGTGATGCAGAATTTTGGCTAAATTTAACATTGGGTTAATGTGACCTTGGGCAGGGTATGCTATGCAAAAACTGCATGAGAATTGCTTAAATCTTCAGCACCAACGGAACACATTTTTTGGTTTCCTTATTGGGATACGTTCCCTTCAAACAGAAATACGAAAGATTCCTATGACTTTGGCAAGAGGATGAAGATACATATAAGAGTGTACATGGACCGGGTTGGCTCGGATTTTATCAAAATCAAACAAAACTAAATATATCGGTTTGGATTGGTTTGGTTTTGTAAGATTTTTCGTATTTTTTCGGGCTTTTATATAATATGAATATTATTTCAATCTTACTTTGATAAAGTTAAAGATAAAATTTTGATAAGTGAATATATGTTTACTAAAAATATAAAATATTGACACGCATAAGATCTATTAAAAAACGCTTATGTGAAAACTTTTTTAGTAACACATGATTTTTATTTTCTTATTCGTCTAACAATAATTTTTATTTATCAAAATACCACTTCAAATTCGAAAAAGAAATAAGAAATCTTGACATATGAATATGGAAGAACAAAGAGATGATTGATGCATTTTAAAAGCACTTGATAAAAATGTGATGCAACTCATTATTTAAAGTAAATAAAAATGAATGCACTTCATAATTTTATTAAATATTATATCCCATGATATTTCTAGATATTTTTTAAAGAAAATTCTATAGAAAGTCTTAAAAGTATATATAAAAATTATATACTTATATGTCGATTTGATTCAGATTTTTTTAATCAATACCAACCAAATCAAATCAAATCAAATCTAATCGGGTTTTTAAATCAGTTTGGTTTGATTTTTCGGTTTGGTGCGATTTTCCGGTCCAATTTGAAGGCCTTATATACTCTCTCCATCATCATTTACTTTACATCTTATAATTTTAGCACTATGAAGTAGAGGTGTACATGGTCCGGGTTGGTTCGGGTTTTATCAAAACCAAACCAAACCAAACCAATTATATCGGTTTGGATTGGTTTGGTTTTGTCGGGTTTTTCGGATTTTTGGGTTTTTTATTACTTACATATTATTTCAATCTTACTTTGTTAAATATTTGATAATTAAATATATATTTACTAAAAATATAAAAATTGACAAACATATTATCACTAAAAAAATATTCTTATGGAATATTCTATTAATAACACATAATTGTTATTTTTTTAGTCGTCCGCCAAAATTTTTCATTGATATACACATTCAGGTTAACCGAATTTAGTAATTAAACATAAAAATTAATATGATACCTACATATTAATAACCACTTCACATTTAAAAAATATATAAGAATTTAATAGATCTTAACATATGATATGAATATGAAAGAACAAAGAAATAGATGCATTTCAGTAACACTTGATAAGAAAGTGATCATACAACTCATTATTTAAGGTCAATAAATATGGAGCACTTCATATTCTATTAAAATTTATATCCCGCAAGAGAATCCCAAATATTTCTAGATATTTTTTTAAAGAAAATTCTATATAAAATCTTAAAAGTATATATAAAAATTATATATTTATATGTCGGATTGGTTCGGATTTTTTTTACTCAATACCAAACCAAATTAAACCAAACCACATCAGATTTTTAAATCAGTTTAGTTTAACGTTTCGATTTGGTGCGATTTTTCGGTTCGGTTTGTACACCCCTACTATGAAGGCCTTACTTTTGATGTTGTCCACATATGCAATAACATTTTGCCACAACATCATATTGACATATAACTAACGGCATGCAACAAGTACAACTCTGCGTCGCAAACTACTTGGCGAGAATTGAATTGTCTATCGTGTTGCAAAATTATGCCATTCCCTAAAACATGTCAGACGTAGCAGTTAGCTCAATCTTCTAGATATGTTTCACGAGCTGGAATTCCCAGCCTCGGGATTGTGATGGCGCCTAATATTTCACTTGCTAGGCAAGTCAACGTTAGAACAATTTATCCATTTTCAACAGGTTGAATCAAACGACAAGAAAGAATTGAAATAACTGTAAAATTCAAAAGTGAAAATGCGGAATCTATAACAATTAAAATATTTAATACAACCTTGGACCCGGTGTCACAAGTGCACGAGCTGCTAGAATAGTACAAATAAGGGTCAGAATAAAACATAAAGCTGTCTGAGGGAGAATATGCAGGTAATAAAAGAAAATGGGACTCTCGGAGCTGTGGACACTGAGCAGTTGTGCCTCAAGTCTCCGTAAGCTAGCCAACTCGAGCACACTAATAACTACCGCTGGGACCGACTCCAAAATTTGCACAAGAAGTGCACAGTGTAGTATGATTACTACCGACCCCGTGTACTCTGTAAGTGTCGAGCCTAACCTCGACGAAGTAGTGACGAGGCTAAGGCAAGTCACTTACACTATAACCTGTACACAGTATCAAATAAAAACAGGCATGAAAAATACAGAACGAAAGAAAGCAGTTAATTGATGATAATAGCTAAATCCTTGAAGAATAACCAGTATCGATTAGAATTACCAATCCTTAGAGTTTCATATGGAAAATACCGAAAACCAACACAACTCAATTAAATAGAAACACATAGATTGTTACGGCGTGCAACTCGATCCCACCGTACAACACAATCCTCCCTTATTCTGCCGTAACAATATCAACAATTATAGATAAATATATGTTGCAGTGCGCAACCCGATCCCACCATATAACAAAAACAGTATCGGAATTCACCCTTATTTCACTGTATTAATCTACCCTTATTCCACCTGTTGTGGCGTGCAACCGATCCCACCATATCAGTACGAATTCACCCTTATTCCACCATGTCAATCCACCCTTATTTCATCTGTTACTGTGTGCAACTCAATCCCACCATATCAGTACCAAATATTCAATGAGCACAAACAATCAATAACTCAAACCACAAGAATCTCCACAATTGATGAATATGAAGCGGAATCAGAAAGAAAACCTCATACCAACTTGGGAATTCACATACGTTATATTACACGACAAGACAAGTCTCGTAAAATGTCCATTAAAGGTGAAAATAAGTCAATTAAGACAAATAACAGTAACTAGGAGTGTATATGGACCAGTTTGGCTCAGGTTATATCAAAAACCTGTCACAACCCAAACTTCCAATCTTAGGGGTTGTGATGGCTCTTAACACCACACTTGCTAGGCAAGCCAATGTTAGAGTTCGCTCAACTATTTCCGTTAATTAATCATTTAAACAGGATAAAACAATTTTAAATTAACATTGATCTAATGACTTTCAATAAATAATTCCAAATATAAAATAATAAACATTCAATTAAACCGAGTCACGAACTAATTATATAAATAGATCTAGAACTACCCCAGAGTCTGGTGTCACAATTCACGAACTATTAAAGAATACTACAAATACTAGGCTGAAAGAAATAGTGTAACTGTTCTGAATATAATAAAACAACATTTATGAAAACAGGAAAAGACTCTCGGGATCTGCGAATGCCGACAAATATACCTCGTGTCTCCGAATAAATGAATAGCCACTCTAAATATCTCTATTGTTGGTCAGTACCTGGATCTGCACAAAAGAGTGCAGAGTGCAGTATCAGTACAATCCACCCCATGTATTGAGTAAGTGCCGAGCCTAACCTCGCGAAGTAGTGACGAGGCTACGGCGGGGAATTAACAACATATAACTTGTGACCATAATATATACAATAACTAAATAAAACAATTCTACACGAACAAGAAAAATATAACTGAGACAATAAATAAAAAGCAAGTTGGAATTCTAAACAATTGATTAAGTACTGCAACATAAAGAAAATAACTCAGCCTCCTTTTCCAGGCCTCAGCTATAACCAACTCTCAAATAATTTTCAAGTTTCCAAACTTTAACTTTAAATAAAAATAGTGTCAAAAATATGAAAAGTAGTGAAAATAAAATAGTAAGTTTTCAAATCTTTGTTTTTCTTTGAAAATCAGTAAAAATATAAATGTCCTCCCTTATTGCTCCTTGTTGCAGCGTGCAACCCGCTCCCACCTGTCCACCCTTATTGCTCATCCCTAAATATATCACCCTTATTACTCCTGTTGCGGCGTGCAACCCGATCCCACATGTCCACCCTTATTACTCCTTGTTGCGGCGTGCAACCTGTTTCCACCAGACATCTCACATCAATTTATTCATAAATTTCACAATTCAGGCCAAGCCTTTCATAATATTTTTGTTTCAACAATTACAAACAGAAAACAATATAGCTCTTAAGCTTCGACCAATATCATTCCATAATAAAACCAGCCAGAATATATGTAACCACCGTAACACTGTCAACCCAACTCAATCTTTATATACCATGATAGAATCAAGAGAACATCCAACACTTTTAACACACTTACAACAACAATTGGAAATAAATCGATGAAACCAAATAGCCACGTGAACCTCAACAATCACGAAACAGCTAAACTACATTTCTCACAACTTCCTCAATATTATCAAAAATGAAACAAACAGGAATATATATATATATATATATATATATATATATATATATATATATATATATATATATATATATATATATATATATATATATATATATATATATATATATATATATATATATATATATATATACCTCGTAAAAATAATGCCAAAGCGCTCAACCGTGTTGTACCACAAGGGAACCAACTAAACAACCAATACTCTTTCCAAAATAACCACCACAATATTTAATAACAAAATAACAAGGCCAAGTAGTCATAGAAACAATAATGAACATAGAACAATTAAGACAAGAATCAATTAAGTTGGAAACGGGAAAGGGATCATGCTTAACAGGCAATTTGGTGGTGCATAAATACTCTTCATCTCACCTATACACCACACACATGTATTTCACATAGCAAACAAGTGGGGTTTCCTATTCCCTCAAGTCAAAGTTAGACCAAACACTTACCTCAATTTCGTATGTCACTCACTGCTTAATTATGGTTTTTCCTTTAGAATCTTTCTCTAACTTGCTCGAATCTAATCATAATTAACTCAATATCATTAATTAAGGCTAAAGGAACTAACTTTATTGAAAATTATAATTTTTTCTAAGTTTTCTAAAAAAAGTGAAAACCCGACCCGCTTGGTCTAAACTCGAGGTTCGGACCAAATTACGTTTACCCATTCACCCACGAATCTAAATATACAATTAGTTTCGAAATCCGACCTCAATTCGAGGTAAAGATTCGATTTTTATAAAATTTTCTAATTCTACCCAAAACCTCAATTTTTACCATGAAAATTCTTAGTTTTTTATTTAAAAATGATGAAAAACAATGAGTAATTGAAAGAGTAAGCTTTGATTTGATTACCTATGACTTAGGGATGATATTTGGTGAAGAAATTCGTTCCTAGGGCTGTAGGGTTCAAAAATTTGAAGAAGACGAAGTCCGTCTGTTTTATATATATTTTGCTGCCAGCTATTCTGCCTTGTTACTCGTGCCAAATGATCCCAAAACTCGATTTTTATGTCTTCAATGGATTCCTTGTGAAATTCTAGTTAAGTTAGGCTTTTGAATCACTCAATTTGACCTTATAATGAAGGAGATATGTAGGTTTTAATATTTGCAAATAGTGCAGATTTCTAATACGCCGTCAGTGGTAATTTCGTAATTAACCTGAAAAATCTGGCAACCTTAGTAAAATGACCATAAAATCCTCATACGATGTCCAAATTCAATGATTCTTTTTGCTACGGTCCGTAATTATGATACATATCTAGTACTTCATTCAAAACAGAAATTGGAGCTCATTTATTCAGTAAGATATCAATTATTCTTGAAGAAACGACGTCGAAGCATAAGAAAGAACGAGCACAACACAACGCAAACCTATTTGAAATTCACCCGAGCCCTCGGAGCTCTAAACCAAATATGCACGTAAGTCTAAAATTATCATAAGTACTTTGCTCGTGCGATCAAATCATGAAAATAATATGTAAAACTATGAATTAAACCTCAAAACTTATTATTTTTCTCAATAACACTTTAAATTCATTATTTATCAACCAGACGTCCGAATCTCATCAAATAAATTTTGATTCTCACCAAATTTTGCAGACAAGGCTTAAATATCTTAACAAACCTGTATCGAGCTCCGGAACCAAAATACGGGCCCGATACCAACAGTTTCAAATGTTAATTCATTTCTTTATTTCATTAATACTTCAGCAAAACAATTTCTTTCAAAAATTAATTTCTAAGGCTTGGGACCTCGAAATTCAATTCTGGGCGTACTCTCAAGTCCCATATTTTACTGCGGACCTCTCGGGATCGTCGAAACCCAGATCCGGATCTGTTTACTCAAAATGTTGACTCAAGTCAACTAAAACCAAATTTTTAATTCTAAAAATTATTATTTCTTATATTTTCACATAAAAGCTTTCCGGTTTCACGCCCGAACTGCACACGCAAATCGAGGTAGTTATAATTTTTTTATGGCTAATACGCCTAGAACAGAGTCTAAATTCATAAAATGACCGCTTGGGTCATCACAAAACCAAACAAAACCAACTATATCGGTTTGGGTTGGTTTGGTTTTGTCGGGTTTTCGGATTGTTTTCGGGTTTTTTTATTATATGAATATTATTCCAATCTTAATTTGATAAAGTTAAAGATAAAATTTTGATAAGTGAATATATGGTTACTAAAAATTTAAAATATTGACACGGATATGATCTACTAGAAAATGCTTATGTGAAACTTTTTTAGTAACACATATTGTTATTTTCTTGGTCGTCAAACACTAATTTTTAATTATGAAAATACCACTTCAAATTCAAAAAAGATATAAGAAATCTTGACATATGAATATGGAAGAACAAAGAGATGATTGATGTATTTTAATAGCACTTGATAAAAAAGTGATACAACCCATTATTTAAACTAAACAAAAATGAATGATCTTCATAGTTCTATTAAATATTATATCTCATGATATTTCTAGATATCTTTTAAAGAAAATTCTATACAAAGTCTTAAAAGTATATATAAAAATTATATATTTATATGTCGATTTGATTCAGATTTTTTTTACTCAATATCAACCAAATCAAACCAAACCTAATCGGGTTTTTAAATCAATTTTATTTGATTTTTCGAATTGGTACATTTTTCCGGTTCGATTTGAATATATATATATATATATATATATATATTCGATTTGAATATATATATATATATATACACACACACACGACAGAAACAGAGGCAAAATCTTATATACTCGCTTCGTCTTCATTTACATTACATCTTATAATTTTAGCACTATGAATGCCTTACTTTTGATGTTGTCCACATTTGCAATAACATTTTGCCACAACATCGTATTGACATATAACTAACGGCATGCAACAAGTACAACCCCGTGTCACAAACTACTTGGCGGGAATTGAATTGTCTACCGTGATGCAAAATTATGCCATTCCCTAAAAAAATATCAGACGTAGCAGTTAGCTCAATCTTCTAAATATTTGTCACGACCCGAAATTTCCATCTCGGGATCGTGATGGCGCCTAACAATTCACTTGTTAGGCAAGCCAACATTAGAACACGTTATCCATTTTCAACAGTTTGAATCATACGATAAGAAAGAATTGAAATAACTGTAATATTCCGTGAAAATGCGGAATTCATAACAATTGAAATATTTAATACAACCCTGGACCCGGTATCAAAAGTGCACGAGCTACTAGACTAATACAAATAAGGGTCTGAATAAAACATAAAGCTGTCTGAGGGAGAATACGGAGGTAATAAAAGAAAAGGGGACTCTCGGAGCTGTGGACACTGAGCAGGTGTGCCTCAAGTCTCTGTAAGCTAGCCAACTCGAGCACGCTAATAACTGCCGCTGGGACCGACTCCAAAATTTGCACAAGAAGTTCACAGTTTAGTATGAGTACAACCGACCCTATATACTCTGTAAGTGTCGAGTCTAACTTCGACAAAGTAGTGACGAGGCTAAGACAAGTCACTTACACTATAACCTGTACACAGTATCAAATAAAAACAAGTACGGAAATTAGATAACGAAAGAAAGTAGTTAACTGATGATAATAGCTAAATCCTCGAAGAATAATCAGTATCGATCAGAATTACCAATCCTTAGAGTTTCATATGGAAAATACCGAAAACCAACACAACTCAAGGAAATAGAAACACATAGATTGTTACGGCGCGCAACCCGATCCCACCATACAACACAATCCTCCCTTATTCCGCCGTAACAATAACAACAATTATAAATAATATATGTTGCGCCGCGCAACCCGGTCCCAGCATATAACAAAAACAGTATCGGAATTCACCCGTATTTCAATGTATCAATCCACCCTTATTCCACATGTTTGGGCGTTCAACCCAATCCCACCATATCAGTACAAATTCACCCTTATTCCACCATGTAAATCCACCCTTATTCCACCTGTTGCGGCGTGCAACCCAATCCCAACATATCAGTATAAAATATTGCATGAGCACAAACAATCAATAACTCAAATCACAAGAATCTCCAATATTGATGAATATGAAGCAAAATCAGAAAAAATACCTCATACCAACTTGGGAATTAACATATGTAATATTACACGACAAGACAAGTCTGGTAAATGGAAATTAAAGGCGCAGATAATTAATTAAGACAAATAGCAGTGAGTCATGAAAGTATGGGAAGGTCTAACATTTTTAACACGAGGAACAATGATTAACAAGTAGCAAACAAATCATGGAAGGCATTTAAAGCATACACCAGTTAAGACATGGAGGGAAACAATTAAGGAAAGCGGAAAATCAGGGAAAAGGGTAATTTGGCAGCGTATAAACACTCCTCACCTCGCATATACGCCGCAACACATGAATTTCACATAGTACATAGTAGGAGGGTTCCTAGTGCCCTCAAATCAAGGTTAAACTGAACACTTACCTTGCTCAAAAAATCAGCTCAAAGCTCAACCACGGCCTTGACTTTTGAACAAGCCTCCGAACCAACCAAATCTAGAAAATTATCAACCTCAAAATAAGCCTTAGGAGCTACCCACGAATGAAAAATGTTCAATTTAGATCATTATTGAAAAGGTCAACAAAAGTCAACTCTCGGGCTCGCTTGGTCCAAACTCGAAATTCGGACCAAAACCCGATTACCCATTCACCCCCGAGCTCGGTTATGTAATTTGTTTCGAAATCAGACCTTAATTTGAGGTCAAAATTTTAATTTTACAAAAAGCTCTTATTCTACTCAAATCCCCAATTTCTAACATGAAAATCCTAGATTTTGGTTGAAATCTTATGAAATGTAATGGGTAATTAAAAGAAAATATGTTAGAGTCACTTACCAATGAATTTGGGAAGAAGAGCTCTAGGATAAATCGCCTCTAAGGTTTCAAGATTTGAAAATGTGAAAGAATGACTTAGAATCCCGTTTCCCCTTCTTTTACCCAACTGCAGTTATCGCAATTGCGACACAAAGTTCGCAATTTCGATCAATTGTTCGCAAATGCGAAAATCACTGAGACTGATATCTTCGCAAAAGAAACATATAGTGTCGCAAAAGCGAACATTTGACTGGAAAATGCGAGTCTGCCTTGGTCTGCTTCTAGTCGCAAATGAGACCATTAGTTCACTAATGCGAACCCTGGCCCCATCGCGTTTGCGGACTTCTCTTCGCAAAAGCAAAGCTGAACCAGCCCCTTTCATCTTCAGAAATGTGAGCCTGACATTTTAAATTAATAATCTAAACTAGATAAAAATAACAAATACATTTTAATCACAAAACATTCACAGAAATACATATAAAACAGTAAAAAAAAGTATTAACATTTTTATTAACAAATAATAATGATTTCTCAATTTTTACATATTTTTTTAGAACATTAATATCTTAGTCCGGATAAAAATAACATATTAGTTTAATAGAAAAAAAGCACAAAACGACATGGAAAACATTTAAAATAACTAATATGCATTATTATACGAGTTTCGACATAAACAAAATCGCAATACCTCGATTTACGTTTTTCGAAAAGTTGATGAATTGCAATTTGAGCCCAAAACAAGCAAACCACAATATTAGAAGGCTTGGCTAAGATGTGGGACCTACTATATTATCTTTTTGTGTGGTCCACTACCTTTTTACCTTTTTATCAACCTCAAAATAAGCCTTAGGAGTTACCCACGAATGAGAAATGTTCAATTTAGATTATTATTGAAAAGGTCAACAAAAGTCAACTCTCGGGCCCGCTTGGTCCAAACCCGAATTTTGGACCAAAACACGATTACCCATTCATCCCCGAGCTCGGTTATGTAATTTTTTTCGAAATCAGACCTCAATTTGAGGTCAAAATTCCAATTTTACAAAAATTCTTAATTCTACTCAAATCCCCAATTTCTACCATGAAAATCCTAGCTTTTAGGTTGAAATCTTATGAAATGTAATGGGTAATTGAAAGAAAATATGTTAGAATCACTTACCAATGAATTTGGGAAGAAGAGCTTTCGGATAAATCGCTTCTAAGGTTTCTAGGTTTGAAAATGTGAAAGAATGAACTAGAATCCCGTTTTTTCCTTCTTTTACCCAGCTGCAATTATCGCAATTGCGCCATAAAATTCACAATTTCGATCAATTGTTCACAAATGCTAAAAATATCTGAGCCTGATATCTTTGCAAAAGCAACATTTAGTGTCGCAAATGTGAGCCAAGGCTTTCGCACAAGCGAACATTTGACTCGCAAATGCGAGTCTGCCTTGGTCTGCTTCCAGTCGCAAATGAGACCATTAGTTCACAAATGTGAACCTTTCCCCCATCGCGTTTGCGGACATCTCTTCGCAAAAGCCAAGCTGACAGCCCCTTCCATCTTCACAAATGTGAGCCTGACTTCGCATTTGTGATCAAGTCCTCACAAATGAGAGATCTGCAGACCTGATGCACCCGCATTCCATTTAAGTTCAAAAATCACTTCGTAGACTATCTGAAATTCATCCTAACCCTCAGGGCTCAAAACCAAACATGTACACAAGTCCAAACACCTCATACAAACTCGCTCGCTCGATCAAAACATCAAAATAACACCTAAAACTATGAATCATACACCAAATCAAATGAAACGTAAGAACTTCTATTTTAACAAACCGGACGTTCGAATCATGTCAAACCAACTCTGTTTCTAACCAAATTTTCAGACAAGTCATAAATATGGTAATGGATCTATACCGAGTTCCAGAACCAAAATACGGACCCGGTATCAACAAGGCGAAACATTGGTCAAATCTTTAAATTCATTAAACCTTTAAACATCAATTTTTTGACAAAAAGCGATAACTCGAGCGAGGGACTTCCGAATTCGATTCCGGGCATACGCCCAAGTCCCAAATCACAATATGGACCCAATAGGACCCTCAAAATATGGGTCCTGGTCCCTTTGCTAAAAATATTCACCGAAGTCAACTCTAATGGATTTTTAAGGTAAAATTTCACGTTTTCTCAATTTTTAACATAAAAGCCTTCCGAAAAAACACCCGGACTGCATACGCAAATCGATGAAGATTTAATGTGATGACTTGATAGGTCATCTAGATTTTTGAACCTTAATTCTATGTTTTGAAACCTCAAATATCTCATTTTAGCCTTACTCGATTTGCGTGCATAGTCAGCGTATTTTTCCGGAAGGCTTTTATGTTAAAAGTTGTTAAAACATGAAATTTTGCCTTAAAAATTCATTTGAGTTAACTTCAATCAACATTTTGAGTAATCAAACCCGGATTCGAGTTTAACGGCCCCGGTGGGTCTTATCATGATTTGGGACCCGAGTGTATGCCCGAAATGGAATTTAGAGATCCCTAGCTCGACTTATTGCGTTTTGTAGAAATTTTGAAGTTTAAATTCTTAATGAATCTATAGGTTTGACCAATGTTTGAATTTTTTGATACCGTGTCACGACCCAAAATTCACCTAGTCGTGATGACACCTAACTTAACCTGTTAGGTAAGACAATTAATAACTATGAGAATTAATGAGATTTTTTTTCAAGAAAGAAATGATAATAAAACTGCCTTTATACAAAAATTCCCAAGGACTGTTAATACAAATCATGAACTTCTAAGATTAGAATTTACAAAGCTGGTATGAAATAAATACATCATTTGTTCGAAATGTACATGAACCAATTTTTATGATCTAAGGCTACCATGAACAAGAGGCAACTACTACCAGAACACAGGTACATCTTCAATTCCAGCTCCCGTCGATCACTACAACATCAACAGTTAACATCTGCACACTAGGTGAAGAAGTGTAGTACGAGTAAAACCGACCCCATGTACTCAATAAGTAATAAACCTAACCTTAGGTTGAAAGTAGTGACGAGCTGGAACGAAGGTCAGGTCCGACAACAATCCATAACAACTTAAAACATGTAATAAAAGAAGTAAATCAGAGAATGAAATGAATGAGATCTGATATGAAATGAGTGAACATGAATGAGTATGAAATTGCAATTTATGCAAATAGCTCAACAAAGTAACGACCTCAATGGGTCCCAACAGAATAAGCATGTGGCCTAGACATGGTTTCTAACATGGATCACAGCTCAATAGCTCTAGTACGTAGAGATTTCATGGTTACAAATAAGGTCAGGTAACTACAAAATACCACAGAAATAACGGAGTAAAAATTTACACGGTGCACGCCCGTCACTAGCATGTGCGTCACCTCAACACCAATCACATAACACGTAATTCGGGGTTTAATACCCTCAGCAACAAGTTTAGAAAAGTTACTTACCTCGACCAAGATAATTCCAATACCGAGCAAGCCAAACGATGCTCCAAACATGCCATATCGCGCGTATCGACCTGATAACGGCTCAAACTTATCCAAAAGTAACTCAAACATATAAATTAACGCCAAAGGAAACAAACCCAATTGATAAAGATCGAATCTTTAATCAAAAGCCTAGAATCGACCCAAAAATAAACCTGGGCTCACACCTCGGAACCCGATGAAACTCACAAAATCGGACAAACCATTCAATTATGAGTCCAATCATACTAATTTCATCCAATTCCGACTCAGAATTGATGTTCAAAATACAATTATTCACTTTAGAAAAGCTTTTGATAAAAACCCCCCAATTCTCCAATATAAATATGGATTAATTCAAAAAATGAACTTCTGTGGTCATATAAAAAAACAAAACTTGTACCTGGATACTGATCCCCATGAAAAGACAAGAAGAACGCCGCAAAAATCAGCTCAATCGGAGCTCTAATACTCAAGATATGCTCCAAATACCAAAAGAACGCAATCTGATTTGTTTTATACACAGGGATGTTCGCTTTTGCGACAAAAACTCCACACCTGCGCATTTCTAGCTTAATTTCAGATTTTGCGGACCATTATTCGTGCCTGTGTGATCGCAGATGCAGACCCGACTTCGTATCTGCGAAGCACCAGCATCAGCTCTCTTCCCCGACACTAAAATGAGCATAACTCCCTCATACGATGTCCAAATTCGACGATTCTTTCTATGGCTCCATAATTACGATACGAATCTAATGCTTCAATCAAAACATAAATTAGAGCTCATTTACTTAATGTGTTACCATTTATTCTCTAAGAAACGACGTTGAAACATCAAAAACGAGTAACACAACCGAAACCTATCCGAAACTCACCCTAGCCCATCGAGACCTCGCCCCAACATGCCAACAAGTCCAATAACATAACACGGACCTACTCGAGGCCTCAAATCACGCATAACAACATCGAAACGATGAATCACTTCTCAAATTGAACTTAATGAACATTGAAGTTTTAAATTTTCATAACTCGTGCCGAAACATAGAAAACCAACCCGGAATGAATCCAAATTTTGCACACAATTCCCAAATGACGTAACGAAGCTATTCCAATTCCCGAAACCACAATCCGAATCTGATATCCTCAAAGCCAACTTCCGGTCAAACTTATAAACTTTCCAAAACTTCAAATTCCCAATTTTCGCCAATTTGTGTCAAAATCTTCTAAAAATATCCAAATGCAAATCCGGGCATATGCCCCAATGCAAAATCACCATATGGACCTATCGGAACCATCAAAACTCTGTTCCGGGGTAAAATTCACCAAAAGTCAAACTAGCTCAACTCTTCCAAATTTGAAGCTTCAACAATGAATTTCATTCTTCCAAATCGATTCCGATAACCTGAAAACCAAAACTACCAAGCGAAGTGCAAATGCTCAAAACGACTGGTCGGGTCGTTACATTCTCCCCCACTTAAACATACGTTCGTCCTTCGAACGTTCCAAAGACATCAAATCCCGTGTTACCTTACCATGCACATACCCGTGGGTGATCCCACGTCACCCTAATCCATATAAGCCTGAAGATACAACATAACTGAAAATCGTTAATTCATCCTTAGCCCATAAGACTTAGAATCCAATTTCCAATATCCGAAATTTCTTATAAGGCCCACATCTCGCATCTACACTTGTATAAGTCTGAACAAGCTGTATCAAGCCATAACCATAACATAAGATGAAATCACATAATATACCGCATAACTCAAATACTCATAGAAAAATCTCCAATCACAGTAGCTGCCCAAAACAACCCAATTTCGGTAATAAACCTCATGTCAAACAAAACCTCATGTTAAAGACTTCGTACACTGCCGGTGATGAAAGAAACGCGAAAACTCATAACCATTCATTAGATCAACAAGTCATGGAGATCCCTCTACTTCAACAAGAACTATAGCCAATTTCTAAGCCGACTTTCGATATTATTCTTCCGTAATCAAATCCGATATTATCCATTCTAGGTCCAATGACCTCATCTCATCAAACACAACCACTCTAGTGACTTGCCACACCAATACAACCTAAATCCACAACCCGTGCAATCCGTGGACCAATAACCAATAATCTAAATGTACTCTATCATGGAAAATGACTCAAATGAGAAAACCATTCCGCAAGTTCAACAAGTACCACCACAACTGAAATGCTACAAACCCGTCATACCTAGTAGAACCAATACACATGAATCTAACACAAACGATCATATCTTAACATAACTCTGCTACAATGCGTGACCCCATCCCAACAATGGTCCGTATGAAATACCTCAGCTACCATGCTCGAAATCAATAACCGCGCACAATTCGACATCAAGTACTCAAGGTGCACGACCATAACCACGGAGAAGCAAATTAAACAATTCCATACAAACCTGAAAGAACATAACCAACACATAATCAATCATGCATCACCCAAATACTCATCTCGCTCAAGTTCCGCTATAAGGCCCCAATAGAACCGCACCATGTGTGCATATAGCCAATGAATCACAACCCTTCGTAGCATATAAGGATAACACATAGAATATATCATAACACTAACAATCTCACTCTAACCGAATGACACACCTTTCTGCAATAACAACGTCGAGTCAACAGATCCGACCCAGTATAGAATACACCTCTTCATTAGGCCTTCCAATAAGCTCCCAAATCAACCTTGGTCATCAACAAATAGATAATTGACCCCTCGAAAATCCACAATGACTGAACCATGACACATGTTATCATCTGGCTAGCCTTGGCCACAACTTCACAGTCCACAACCACAAATAATCTGCTCCTGAGAACTCCCAGTTTCCAAATCCATAGAACACACAAATTACCATATCTGATCCCAAATCCACTGCCCGAATGTCTAACACATCTCCCATACATGATCATACCACGGGGAATACTTATATAATTCTTCCGTGCCACCTAGAAAAAATTTGAATATCAGTAGTCGATTAACCAGGCGAGTACCGGAATACCAATGAAGCATCCGTAAGTCAAAACTCAGTGCGGTTTATGAAATGCGCACCTCCTTAGGCATTACCAAGTCATCCTATTTCTCCGAGTTCCCTTCGAATTGCCTTCAACTGATACCTCTCCTTACTAGAGCACCATGATCCTTAACCAAAACTCACCCTACGAACTCTAGCATAAAACCACACCGTCCTAAGGCCCATAAGCCGCTGAATTCTCTCTCAAGCACCCCAAAAGTAGCAAAACCAAGATACCCACTCTGAAGAGATCTTCTGTGAGCCCAAAACTGTTTCCTTCACCTCCTCGATACTGAAGTGTATAATCCACAATGCTATAGAAATGCAACAAGTCTCGACACCATCCAATGTAAATCTTAGTTTCTAGCCATATACAAATCTTGAAAATTCCCAATTGCTACATATAAATATTGAATCCATTAGAACCATTCTTGAGAGTCATCCATTATACTCAAATCTTAACTACATCAGCCAAACAGGACGAAAGACATGTGCCCCATTATCATGACGACACCCAAAGAAGTAATCCCTACCTTAACGCAACCATGAACACCACATCCTTCACGAATAACTACCCAATCATTCCATGATTCCCATATACCCCTAGAGTGTAATACAACCCATATCCAGAAATTCTTTCACTCGAGTCATGCTCGAACTCAACCTCTGCAAGTCATAACTGATTCAGAATTATGCCTCATCGATATCACATTCCCCCACTTGGCTCAAAGCCATAGAACAAAACAATGGATAACTCACAATACCCATACTCTATTGCTTCCATAATCCTGCACCGAAGTTAAACTCAATCCTTCATAAGCTCAAGTAACTCAAACCATCTAATACCTCAAATCATCTGCAAATCTCGAATTCATCCTCGTGACAGTCAAGGTAACTATCACCATCAATCCAAACTCAAATCACGCAAATATAACCCATTTTTAGAAAAGGAATCCTCCACACAACCTCATGAAATTCACACATCCGTAGATTACCTCGTAGGTTATAACTCACATGCTTAGCCTCAAACTGACACCTCTTTCTACCCTTTCACAACCACAACTACTATGCAATTACTAAATCTTCCTGAGTCTATACTCACCAACAAGGCATGAGAACCTAATTCGTTCCACAGTTAAACAACATGCAAAATCCTCCAATACACTCATAACTCGAGACTATACGTCAAATCAAGACAAAATCAAACACCCAAGAGTCCTTTTTATATCTCAAGCAAACTCTTCTCATCACATTCAAACCATATGAACATATCTCGTAGTCACATCATACTCATCACATAGCCATCCAACCACTCATCGAGCCACGGATTCCTCTTATAGGGAAACTACCAGATGTATATGTCCAAAAGCACGTGCTCACACAACCTAAATCCCCATGCTCAAACTACAGTCAATACTCGGCCTCAAGTTCTCCAGACTGGATCATCATCATCACACAAAAATCACATCTCGCACCTCATCCATAGAATCACAAGCCATCGATGCACAGCTGATACCGAGCGCTCACATGCATATATGAATGCGTGGAAGTAATTCAAAAAGTTACGTTTCAAGCTGAATTAATACCACACGATAGGGAAAGAAATATGGGAAGTATATCCTAAATGTCGTGTAGCCTCTCGAGGATAGGTATGAGCTTCACCATACTGATCTGAAAGACTCTACTAGACACTTGCTCATAACTTGTAGAATCTGTGAATGGCACCTAACACAACCAGTCAGGTAAGCCAATTAATAACTATCTAATTAATGAGATTTTTTTTTGAAGAAAGAAATGATAATAAAACTGCCTTTATACAAAAATTCCCACGGACAGATAGTACAAATCATGAGCTTCTAAGATTACAATTTACAAAGATGGTATGAAACAAAAACATAATCTTTTCAAAATGTACATAAAAAGATTTTTATGAATCTAAGGCTACCATGAACAAGAGGCAGCTACTACCGGAATGCAGATACGTCTTCAATTCCAGCTCCCGTCGATCACATCAACATCAATAGTCAACATCTGCACGCAAGGTGCAGAAGTGTAATATGAGTACAACCGACCCCAGGTACTCAATAAGTAACAAAACTAACCTTAGGTTGAAAGTAGTGACGAGCTTGAACAAAGGTCAGGTCCAACAATAGTCCATAACAACGTAAAGCAGTAATAAAAGAAGTAACTCAGAGAATAAAATGCTCAGCTTAATCATGATTTCTGAAAATAGTTATTCCTTTCATGGATATCAGTGAAAACACAAGTCATTTACCGAAAGTTGCCAAAAATATGAATAAAATTTGAAAACAGTAACCCAAAAATCCTTTCAAGAATAAATAAGATGTTTCATTTTCTTTCCAGATAGCCAGTATAAAATGCATCTGTAGTTTTCCCAAATATCCTTTCAAGAATAAATAAGATGTTTTATTTTCTTTCCAGATAGCCAGTGTAAAATGCATCACTATGCCCATATGTCAATATGTGTGAGAAGTCATAAATGACGTGATACCATACAACAAGAGGAAAATATATATCTATGCATGTATGTCATGTGTGCATGTCAATGCAATGTATCTCAGAGATGAACTCATGTACTCACACTCTCAAAGTACTCAATATCATTGTCCCCCACTTTCCACTCCTCAAGCTCAATCACTCAGTACTGTATATGGCTAATCCGGCCCAGGAAAGATCCATCCCGAAATATATTAGCTGACCATCATTCACCTAGTATTGAGTAGGGCCAATCCGGCCCATGTGAAAGATCCATCACCAGGTATAAATGCTTCGGACAAGATCCATGTCCAGGGAGGATGCATCCCTAAATATAAATCAACTGTGCTCACTAGGGGTGTGTGCAGACTCCGGAGGGGATCCTTCAGCCCAAGCACTATAAACCGCACAGATAACTCACGTGCTGCACGGAAAACTCTCGTGCTATAGTATCAATATCTGGATCTGCACGGACAACTCATGTGTTGCGTGGACAACACATGTGCAATAGTATCAATATCCTCACAATCAGGCCCTCGTCCGTACTTAGTTATTAATCTTTCCGGTCTCTCGGGCTCAGAATGCCATTAAACTATCCCAAAAATGATGATATGATGTGTCAATATATAACAACATAGACTGAGATGTGATATGATATGAATGAACATGTTTGAGTATGAAATTACAATTTAAGCAAATAACTCAACAACAATAACGACCTCAATGGATCCCAACTGAATAAGCATGTAGCCTAGACATGGTTTCTAATGTTGATCACAACTCAATAGCTCTAGTACATAGAGATTTCATGGTTACATATAAGGTCATGTAACTACACAATACCATAGAAATAACGGAGTCACAATTCACATGGTGCACGCCCACACGCCTGTCACCTAGCATGTGCGTCACCTCAACACCAATTAGATAACACGTAATTCGGGGTTCCATACGCTCAACACCAAGTTTAGAAGTGTTACTTACCTCGAACAAGCCAATTCCAATACCGAGCAAGCCAAGCGATTCTCCAAAAATTCCATCTCTCACATGTCGACCTCCGAACGGCTCGAAACTATCCAAAAGCAACTCAAATATAACAATTAATGCCAAAGGAAACAAACCCAATTGATAAAGATAAAAAATTTAATCAAAAGCCCAGAATTGACCCAAAAATCAAACCTAGGCCCGCACATCGGAACCCGACGAAACACACAAAATCTGGAAACCCATACAATTACGAGTCCAAATGCTAATTTCATCCAATTCCGACTCCGAATCGATGTTTAAAACTCAATTTTTCACTTTAGAAAAGTTTTTGATATAACCCCCCAATTCTCCAATAAAAATATGAATTAATTAAAAAATGAATCTTATGTGGTCATATTAAAATGCAAAAATTGTACTCAGATATTGACCCCCATGCAAAGATGAGAAGAACGCCACAAAAATCACCTCAATCGGAGCTCTAGAACTCAAGATATGCTCAAAATACCAAAAGAACACATTCTGATTTTTTTATACACAGGGATGTTCGCTTTTGCGACAAAAGCTCCGCACCTGCGCATTTCCAGCTTTATTTCCACTTTTGCGTAACACATTTTTGTGAAGCACCAGCACCAGCTCTCTTCTTTGACACTGAAATGAGTGTAACTCCCTCACACGATGTCCAAATTCGACGATTCTTTCTTCTATGGCTCCGTAATTATGATACGGATCTAATTCTCCAATCAAAGCAGAAATTAGAGATCATTTGATATGCTTGAAAAAATAATGTCAAAACATAAAAAACAAGCGCAACACAACCCAAATCTATCCGAAACTCACTCGAGCCTCTAGATACCTTGTCCGGACATGCCAACAAGTCCAATAACATAACACGGACCTACTCAAGGCCTTAAATCACTCATAACAACATCGAAATGACGAATCACACCTCAAATCGAACTTAATGAACATTGAACTTTTAAATTTTCGTAACTCGTGCTGAAACATAGCAAACCAACCCTGAATGAACCCAAATATTGCACACAAGTCCCAAATGACATAATGAAGCTATTCCAATTCCCTGAACCACAATCTGAATCCGATATCCTCAAAGTCAATTTCCGGTCAAACTTATAAATTTTTCAAACCTTCAAATTTCTAATTTTCGCCAATTTGTGCAGAAACCTTAAAGAAACATCTAAATGCAAATACGGGCATACGCCCTAGTCTAAAATCACCATCCTGACCTATCAGAACCATCAAAATTCCGTTCCGGGGTCAAATTCTCAAAAAGTCAAACTTGGTCAACTCTTTCAAATCAAAAGCTTCAATAATGAAATTCATTCTTCCAAATCGGTTCCGAATAACCTGAAAATCAAAACCGACGATTCACCAAATTCATAATACATCATACGGAGCTACTCATAACCTCAAACTACAGACCAAAGTACAAATGCTCAAAGGGATCGATCATGTCGTTACATACTGAGTCCTTATTTAAGTTTCAGAACTCAGTATAGGTTCATTACCATATTTATGACTTTTCTATAAAATTTGGGGAGAAAAGGAGTTGGTTTGACGTGATTCGGACATCTGTTTGTTAAAATAGAAGTTCGAAAGTTTTCTTGAAAATTTTATTTGATTTGGTGTCCGATTCGTAGTTCTAGATGTTATTATGGCGATTTGATCGCGTGAGCAAGTTCTTATGATATTTTTAGACTTGTGTACAAATTTGGTTTGGAGATACAAGGGCTCGAGTGAGTTTCAGATAGGCTACAGAGTGGTTTGGACTTAGAATTCATAGGTGTTTCTGGTGTCTGCTACAGGTCTTGCATTTCCGAAGAAACCATCGCATTTGCGAGCTTAGGCATGGCTGGGGGGCCTCGCATTTGCGAACTTGGAATTTCCTCTTTTGCGAAGGAAGAGTCGCATTTGTGACTCAACACCTTTTGTGATGAAATCCGCCTTTGCGAAGAAAGGTCCGCATTTGAGAGGGAATTAGGATTCACATTTGCGACCATTTTATCGCAAATACGATTACTGGATTCTAAGAGGAGTTCGTAATTGTGACCTCTTTCTCACAATTGCGATGTTCGCAATTGCGAACAAGTATCGCAATTGTGACATCTGCAACTGTGTAAAAGTTGAGTTAGACGAGATTTCTTTCATTCTTTCAAAATTTCAAACCTAGAGAACCATGGAGGCGATTTTTCCAAGAGCCCTTCTTCCGTAATTCATTGGTAAGCGATTCTAACCTATTTTCTTTCAATTTTCCATTACATTTCATAAGATTTCAACCTAAAATATAGGATTTTCATTGTGGAAATTGGGGGTTTGGGAAGAATTACGGATTTTTGCAAAATTGGAATTTAGACCTCAAATTGAGGTCGAATTTTGAAACAATTTATATAACCGGGCTCGGGGGTGAATGGTTAATCGAATTTTGGTCCGAATTTCGAGTTTGGACCAAGCGGGCCCAGGAGTTGACAGTTGTTGACTTTTTCAATGATGACCTAAATTGAACCTTTTTCATTCATAGGTGGTTCCTAAGGATTATTTTGAATCGTTTGCTAGATTTTGTTGGTTCAGAGGCTTCTTTGAACCGTAAAGCCGTGGTTGAGTTGTGAGTTGATCTTTGCGAGCGAGGTAAGTGTCTTTGTTAACCTTGAATTGAGGTATTATGACTTGTTTGTTATGTTCTACTTGTTCAAATGTTGGGATACGATGTATATGTTAGGTTACGGGTAATTATACGTTGCTATTGGGTTAAAGCATGCTGGTGAAACTTGTTCATTGTAATTTCTTTCTTTCTTTATTTGATCATAATATCCATCCTTAGACTAGTTAATTACTAAATTGATTGTTCTTTCTGCACTTATGGGCTATCTGTGATAATTGAGCATTGTTTTTGAAGTAGAGATTGGTATAGTTGGACCATTGTTGACAAATGACTTGATCTTGCTTATTCTAACTCTTTGTTGTTATATGTTCATTGTTACATGGTAATGGAGGGTGTTAATGAACGAAGGGTGATGCCATGCCGTATTTGAGTGTTAATGCACGAAGGGTGGTGCCGTGCCATATTTGAGAGTTAATGCACGAAGGGTCATGCCGTGCCGTATCTATTTTCTCATGCTGAAATTGAGAGTAAAAGCACGAAGGGTGATGTTGTGCTGTGTTTATCATTTTATGGTGAGATTGAGAGTAAAAGGACGAAGGGTGATGCCGTGCCATTATTACTGTTTCAGGTGAGTCTGAGAGTAAAATCATAGAGGGTGATTCCTGAAAGTACGCGGGGGGGGGGGGGGGGGGG
>ML347420.1:49227-106156 GCA_005239505.1 Nicotiana paniculata
GTGGGTGAATTGCTTATTTTAAAAACTTCTATTTGTAGTTGACTAGTTTACCAATTAGTGGACTAGAAATAAGAGCAGGATAATAGTAAATGCATAAATAAAATGCAGGAAATTAAGACACCAGAATTTTTATACTGGTTCGGATTCAACGTCAAACCTAGTCTAGCCCCCTTGGGTTGAAAGTGTGTTCTCTTTAAGTGATTGATGTTTCTTGAGTATAGATTGAATGGTGTAGCTTTACCCCAACATCTTAGTCTCTATGTTTCTTTTCTTTTCTTGATACAATGCCTCACTAGTGTATATCTCTCTTTCTTCTCTCACTAATTACAGAGCAGATCTAAAAGAACTACAATGCTTGTTTGGAGTAGAACAAAAAGAGGGTAGATGGTTCGATCAAAGTATATTCTTTTCATGCACGGAACATCTGTATGTATACTTTCCATGAGGCCTTCAAAAGTCTTGACAGATTGCAAACCCAAGAGAGTTGATCCTTGAAAGGAATCATAGATTAACCTTTAATCTTCCTTGATTTATGGTCTTGACGAGCTTCCCATCAGCTGGGCATATCTCTGTAGTACTTGAGTCATATCCGCTGGATCCCTTGATCTTTGGCTTCATTGATTTTCAGTGATTGTGTTTCCCTTTGATTTGGGACCTTCTAGTAATAGCTCCCGTCAATCTCTGATTGATTATCCTTGCTGGATCTCCGTCGTTTCTTCCCTTTTAATCGCTGATTCTTATCCTTGTTAGATTCCGTCAATCTCTAATTGATTACTTCCTCAATCTCGGATTGATTGTCTTGTCGATCTTCCTTTTGTGTTGCTGATCTTATTGCATCCCTTTAGTATTTTCCTTGAAACCCTACACCAAATGTAATATATTATTTTTCATCATTGAAACTTATAATTAACAATCTCCCCCTTTTGAGGATGAAAAAAATAATATATAAACAACAATTGACTTCCCTGTAATTCTTGTAGTCGATTCCTCCTCAACAAGTGCTGCATACTTTAGTCTTTACTTCAGTCAACTCCTTCAGTCGACTCCTGCAATGTGCTTCCTGTACTTGCAATGTGTAATTCTTTCTCCCCTTTTTTTGACATCAACAAAGAGGGGATAAACACAGACTAAAACAGGAAATGTAAAGATCACCACATTCTAGGCAAGTACTATAGATGCTAAAGTTGGCATGATAGGCATGCAGAGTTATAGCAAAAGAAAGAAAAAAAATTATCCAGCGACTGGTTATCTAGTCTAAAATAGCAAAGCACAAAATATTGTTTGAGATTTCCACATCTAGTGACACAAGAAATAAGTAAGAGTATTATAGATCGCCTCTTTTAGTTGGTTAAAGCTGTCATTGAATGAAACGGTGACCGCATCAATCCTGTCATGCACTTCTTGAATCCTTTGACTGAATTTTCTCCAAGTTTGAGAATTCCGATTTCATCTTTGAAACATACGAACATGTTTCCTTGGAGATTGTATGGATGTCCCCAACAGTGGACTAAGTGGCAGCAAGAAGATCCTGTATGATGGTCAGCTTGTTGTCAATGGCAGTCAATTTCTCAGCAAAATCAACATCACCTACAGAGTGATGGGAAACAAAGGCTTTGGTCTTGGAATCAGGTTGAACATTCTTGATTTCAACATCCTGTTTCTTCACTCAAGATCCCTTTACACAAACATAACCCATACTAGCAAACACTGTAGAATTGTAGGATGTTGAAACATAGATAAAGGGTATTCTGAGATAGAGAAGTTGTGGGCTTCCAAGAAGTGAGTGATAGCCATATCATAGCACTTTCTATCATGAAATTTATGACCCAAGAGGATAACTTAATCTTGAGTTTGGTCGCAAGACAGTAAACAAGAAAGGTATCTCGTTGAGAGAAGGTGGAGTATGATCCAGTGTGAGGAAGAAGAGTGGTTGCAACAATGTGGGCTAGAACTCGGGTTTCTAAGCTAACATCACTGGGACCTAACTGGTTAGGGAGGAAATCAGATGGACACTCAACAATACAACTTTTTGCTTGATCAAAAGAAATTTCAAAGTCATCAGGCCAACTATTCTTAAAAAGCATGGGAAAACCAAAGCACTTACACTAAAAAATTGAATCGAACAGGGCACAATCAAGAACAATGTGTTTACCTAAAACTAGGGATTCCAACTTATCAGGCTTGCTAGAGCGAACATTTGCATAAAACATTCTCACTAAGGGTTAATAGACTTTAGGAAGGGTACAGAGAGGAATTTTGACCATCCTTGAAAGACAAAAAGATCCTTTACCTTACCATTGGGGGCGTCCATGTCGTCAAGTTTGACTACTCTGCCATGAGCAATGGGCTTGTGTCACGACCCAAAATCTAACCATGGTCGTGATGGCGCCTGTGTTACAAGGCAAGCCTATTTCAAAAATATTACTACAAAATCAATTATATGAAATTAATAAAACATTTCCAACCTTTAGATTTTTCATAAACTAAATCAATTCTAGATAATATTAATATAAAGTACGAACACGAGCCCCAAACATTGGGGTGTCACTAAGTCACGAGCGTCTAAAAATATGAACTAAGATATATAAACCGTCTAACTGTCCAAAAGAAGAAATGACAAAAGGAGTAACAAGGTCCTGCGGACTCTAGCATCTACCTTACAATCTCCAAAGATAGCCGTCCTGAAATCAACGATCGTCGCGCTCTAACTCACCTAGATCTGCACTTAAAGTGCAGGGTATAGTATGCGTACAACCGACCCAGTTGTAACAAAAATAACTAAGGAGCTGAGCAGTAGTGACGAGCTAAACAAAAAAGTCCAATTATTTATTTTTCAGAATTTATCAATAACATGAATAGACAGGTAAATTCCCAAAACTTAGTAAATGCTACAAAGAAATTTAACAGATAATACAGCAACAATCAAAAGTGAATATGTCCTCACAGCAGTGTTGTTCTATTTCTCATCACTCGCACTCAACACTCAACACTCTGCACTAAGCACAGACATCACACGTGCTACCATATCAATACCTGGATCCGCACGGACAACTCATGTGCTAAAATATCAATACCTAGATCCGCACGGACAGCTCACGCGCTACGGTATTAATATCCTCACAACCAAGCCCTTGGCCTCACTCAACCATGTACCTCTCCAGCCTCACAATCCACCACAAATAAGGGGACACGACCCACATCAAGTATCATAACATATTAGCAAAATAATAGAGACTGAGGTTAACATGTACAATAATTTTTATGACTGAGTACAAATAATGTGGGCATGAATAAATCCTAAACATGAACTCTAGCATGAAGCCAAACAAGTTCAACAACAAGTAAACACATAACCACAGATAATAGCTATTAGGCCTCACAGCCTCACGGGATGGACCGAGTCTCAATCCCTCGCGGATCACCCCAACACGCCCGTTACCTAGCATGGGTATCACCACCAAACAATCACATGATATCAATTTCTCCGGGTTTATACCCTCAAAGCCAGAGTTAAAACTGTTACTTACCTTAACAACGTAAAATCCTACTCCGGGATGCCCTCGTCTCTGGACTCGGTCACCAAAAGCTCTGAATCTAACTAAAACTATAATACTAATATCAACATAGGCTAAGGAATCTAATTCCGCAATAAAAACTACACAATATGCCAAAAATTCGAAATCAGCCAAAAACCGGCTCCCTGGCCCACGTCTCGAATTCAATCAAAAATGGAAGAATCAAAACTCTCGTCCTCTCCCGAGTCTAACCATATAGAATTTATCAAAATCGGACTCCGTTTGGTCCCTCAAATCCTTACCTAGATCTCTCCAAAACTCAAATCCGAACTCCCTCAATTCCACTTTGAAATCATCAATCAAATCCCAAAAAGGAAGATGGATTTATAAAATATAACCAAAACCAAGAAGAGAAAACTTACCCCAATCCCTATGGTGAAAATCGCCTACAAAATCCTCCAAATCCGAGCTCCCCAACTCAAAATATGACCGAAAGAACAAACTCTTATTTTGTATATTTTTCTGCTAGCTATTCTGCCTCGTTTCTCATGACAAATGATCCCAAAACTCGTTTTTTATGCCTCTAATAGATTCCTTATAAAATTTTACTCAAGTTAGGCTTTTGAACAACTCAATTTGACCTTAAAATGAATGACATATGTAGGTTTTAATATTTGCAAATAGTGTAGATTTTTCAATACGCCGTCAGTGGCAATTTCGTAATTAATCTAAAAAATCTGGCAACCTTAGTAAAATGATCATAAAATCCTCATACGATGTCCAAATTCGACGATTATTTTTGCTACAGGTCCATAATTACGATACGGATCTAATGATTCAATCAAAACAGAAATTGAAGCTTATTTGTTTAATATGATATAATTTATGCATGAAGAAACGACGTCGAAACATACGAAAAACGAGAGCAACACAACCCAAACCTATCCGAAACTCACCCGAGGCCCTCGGGACCTCAACCAATAATTCAAAAAAGTCATATATCACCACCCAAAATAAGTCAAACCTCTGGAACACCCAAAATAATACCAAATCAACCTCGGATTCAAGCCTAAGAACTTCTAAACTTCCAAAATTCGCCAACGACGCCGAAACCTATCGAACCACGTCCGAATAACCTAAAATTTTTCAAACACATCACAAATAACACTACAAAACTACTACAACTTCCAGAATTCCATTCCGACCCTGATACCTAATTTTCCACTACCGACCAAAATCGCTAAATTTTCAACTTTCGCCAATTCAAGCTTAATTCTACCATGGACCTTCAAATTATATTCCGGACACACTCCTAAGTCTAAAATCACCCAACGAAGCTAATCGAATCATAAAAATGCAAATCTGAATTCGTTTACTCATAAGTCAACTTTCAGTTGACTTTTCTGATTTAGCTTTCTAACTAAGAGACCAAGTGTTCGTTTCATTCTAAAACTACTCCGGACGCAAACCTACCAACTCGATACAACTCAACACAGCTAAATAACACATAAAGAAATAGAAATACGAGAAACAGGGCTAAAATTCTCAGAACGACTGACCAGGTCGTTACAACTTGTCTTTCAGAGAAACGAAGAAACCCATGTTTGGGGTATCCCAGAAATTGAGGTCTAACTCTAAAGAACTTGATAGGTATATTTTGGATTTCTTGGGGGTTTTCCCTGGGCCTTTTTCCTAGGTCTTTTCTCCTAAGTGATGAGAGTGATTTGAGAGTTCTTCCTGCGAAGAGGCAAACCCTTTTGAGTGGTCAGACCCTAGATCAACTAGTTTTTGAGGCTGAGAAGAGGGTTTTCCTCTGGACCGAGTACTTTTTCTAGTGGAGGAAGAAGGAGTTTTGGAGTGTTTAGCCATGGGATAAACTGTTGAGAATTATTTTCGAATGATTCCTTAAGAAGGTTTCTGACCGATAGGAACGATGGAGACAAAAAGAGTGGTTCAGAGATTAAAAAGGCAGACTTCTGACGGTTGAGTACAAGAAAGGAAAGGGTGTCAGTGAAAGGTCATGATGATTGGTTTTCCTTTCTTGAAAGCTGTAACTGATGGGAAAAGAGAGGGAAATAAGAGCCGCTAAATTGACAAGCACAAACAGACAAAATCAAAACATTAAGCATACAAGAATTTTAAAAAGTCAATTAGGTCCTAATTTTTATGATCAAGAGAAATAATACCAAGTAATCCTATTAGGAGGCAAAATCTATATTGGAGTAAGGGCTTAGTGAAAAAATAACAAGTGGCCAACCACCCAAACCACGTCCGAATGACCTAAAAATTTGCACACACATCCCAAATGACACTATGGACCTGTTCTAACTTTTGGAATTCCATTCCGACCCCGATGGCTAATTTTTCATTGCCGACCGAAAATCGCCAAAAGTCCAATTTCGCCAATTCAAGCCTAATTCTACTCCGCACCTCCGAATGACATTCCGAACAGACTCCTAAGTCCCAAATCACCTAATGAAGCTATCCGAGCCACAAAAACCACATTTCGAGATCATTTACCTATAAATCAACTTCGGTTGACTTTTCCAACTAAATCACCAATCAAAGAGATTAAGTGTCTCATTTCTCTCCACAACCATTCCGAACCCGAACCAATCAACCCAACGCAACATAAAAGAGCTGAACCAAACAAGAATGAAGCAGAAATGGAAAAAACAGGACTAAACACTCAGAGTGACCGGCTGGGTCGTTACATTCTCCCCCTCTTAAACAAACGTTCGTTCTCGAACGGGTCTAGAAACATACCTAGAGTTTCAAATAAGTGGGAATATATGCTCTGCATCTCCCGCTCGGTCTTCCAGGTGGCCTTCTCCACCGACTTCCCTCTCCACTGCACCTTCACTAAAGCTATATCCTTAGACCTCAACCTTCTAACCTGACGACCCAAAATAGCCACTAGCTCCACCTCAAAAGACATATCACCCTCTAGCTGCACCAAACTGAAGTCCAAAACATGAGACGGGTCACCAATATACCTCCGAAGCATGAAAACATGAAATACAGGATGCACGCTCGACAAGCTAGGTGGCAAGGCAAGTCTAAAAGCCACCTCTCCAACCCTCTGAAGCACCTCAAAAGGCCCAATGAAACAGGGACTCAACTTGACCCTCTTCCCAAATCGCATAACACCCTCCATGGGTGACACCTTCAGCAAGACCTTCTCCCCAGCCATGAAAGATACATCCCGGACCTTTCGGTCCGCATAACTCTTCGGCCTCGACTATGCCGTGCGAAGCCGCTCCTGCATCAACTTCACCTTATCTAAAGTATCCTGAATCAGATCCGCACCCATGAGTCTGGCCTCACCCAGCTCAAACCAACCAACCGGAGATCTACACCTCCTCTTATACAAAGCCTCATATCGAGCCATTTGAATACTCGACTGGTAAATATTATTATATGCAAACTCCGCGAGTGGCAAAAATTGTTCCCATCAACCCCCATACTCAATAACACAAGCACGCAACATGTCCTCTAGAATCTGAATAGTACGCTCAGACTGCCCGTCCATCTGAGGGTGAAAATCCGTGCTCAACTCAACCTGAGTACCCAACTCTCTCTGCATGGACCTCCAAAACTGCGATGTGAACTGAGTACCTCTCTTGGAGATGATGGAAACTTGAACACCATGCAATCGAACAATCTCCCTAATATAAATCTCAGCTAGCCGCTCCGAAGAATAAGTAGTACCAACAGGAATGAAGTGAGCAAACTTAGTCAGCCGATCCACAATAACCCATATAGCATCGAACCTCCTCGAAGTCCGTGGGATCCCAAATACAAAGTCTATGGTGATCCTCTCCCACTTCCACTCAGGAATAACCAAACTCTGATGCAATCCACCTGGTCTCTGGTGCTCGTATTTGACATGCTGGCAGTTGAGACACCGAGCTACAAATCCAACAATATCCTTTTTCATCCGCCTCCTCCAATAATGCTGTCTCAGATCCTGATACATCTTCGCGGCACCCTGATGGATGGAATACCGCGAGCTGTGGGCCTCCTCAAGAATAAACTCCCGAAGTCCATCTACATTAGGCACACATATCCGATCATGCATCCTCATAAGACCATCACCGCCAATAACTACATCTATGGCATCACCTCGCCAGACCCTATCCTGAAGAACTAGCAAGTGTAGGTCATCATATTGGCGCTCTCTGATACGGTAATAAAGAGAAGACCTGGAGGCTACACAAGCTAATACCTGGCGGGGCTCTGATAGATCCAACCTCACCAACTGGCCCGCTAAGTCCTGAACAACAAGTGCTAATGGACTCTCAACTGCTGGAAGATATGCTAGACTCCCTAAACTTTCTGCTCTACGACCCAAGGCATCGGTCACTACATCGGCCTTTCCTGGATTGTATAGAATAGTGATATCATAGTCCTTGAGAAGCTCCAACCATCTCCTCTGACGCAAATTCAGATCCTTCTGTTTAAACAAGTGCTGCAGGCTATGGTGATTAGTAAAACCCTCACAATAAACCCCATATAAATAATGACGCCAGATCTTCAAGACATGAACAATGTCTGCTAGCTCGAGATCATGCACCGGGTAATTCCTCTCATGAGTCTTCAACTGGCACGAGGCGTAGGCAATCACCCTACCCTCCTACATGAAAACAGAACCAATTCCTATCCTCGAGGCATCACAATACACGGTATAAGAACCTGAAGCTAAAGGCAATACTAAAACTAGAGCTGAGGTCAAAGCCGTCTTGAGCTTCTGGAAGCTCTCCTCACACTCGTCTGACCACCTGAACAAAGCACCGTTTTGAGTCAATTTGGTCAAGGGTGAAGTAATGGAAGAAAAACCCTCCACAAAGAGATGGTAATATCCCGCCAAACCAAGAAAGCTCCTAATCTCTGTAGCTGAGGACGACCTGGGCCAACTCTACACCACCTCTATCTTCTTCGGATTAACCTGATTCCCTCACTGGACACCACGTGTCCCAAGAAAGCTACTGAGCCAAGCCAAAACTCACACTTGGAGAACTTTTCATAAAGCTTCTCCTCCCTCAATCTCTGCAATACAACCCTCAAATGATGAGCATGTTGTTCCTGGCTACGAGAATACACCAGGATGTCGTCAATGAACACAATAACAAAGGAATCCAAATATGGCTGAAATACGCTGTTCATCAAAGGCATCAACGGTGATGGGGAATCAACCCAAAAGACATCACCAAGAACTCATAGTGTCCATAACGGGTCCTGAAAGCCGTCTTGGAAACATCTGAATCTCGAATCTTCAGCTGATGGTACCCGGATCTCAAGTCAATCTTAGAGAACACCCTAGCTCCCTGAAGCTGGTCAAACAAATCATCAATGCGAGGAAGGGGATACTTATTCTTGAGTTTATCCTTGTTCAGCTGCCTATAGTCAATACACATTCTCATGGAACCATCCTTCTTCTTCACGAACAACACCGATGCACCCCAAGGTGACACACTAGGCCGGATGAACCTTTTTTATAGGAGTTCCTGAAGCCGCTCTTTCAATTCCTTCAACTCCGCTGGTGCCATACGATATGGTGGAATAGAAATATGCCGAGTGACAGGCACCAGCTCAATGCCAAAATCAATATCCCTGTCGGGTGGCATGCCCGATAGATCAGTAGGGAACACGTCCGGATACTCATGGACTACAGGAATAGAATCGACAGTGGGAGTCTCAACTCTGACATCTCTCACAAAAGCCACCTAAGGCAGACATCCTTTCTCTACCATACACTAAGTCTTCAGGTATGGAATCACCCTACTAAGCACATAATATATAGAACCTCTCCACTCGACTCTCGGACATCTCGGCATCGCTAAGGTCACAGCCTTAGCGTGACAATCTAGAACACCATGACACGGAGATAGTCAATCCATGCCTAATATCACATCAAAGTCAACCATGCTAAGAAATAGTAGATCCACTCGGGTCTCCATACCCCCAATAGATATAACACATGATCAATACAACCGGTCCACAACAATAGTATCACCCACCGGGGTTGACACATGAACATATGTGATTAAGGACTCGCGAGGCATATCCCGAAAGTGGGCAAAATATGATGAAACATAGGAATACAATGAACCAGGATCAAATAAGACCGAAGCATCTCGATTGCACACTAAAACAATACATGTAATCACTGCATTTGAGGCCATATCATCTGGTCTGGCTGGAAGTGCATAAAAACGGGCATGACCTTCACCGGATCGACCTCCGCCTCTAGGGCGGCCTCTAGGTACCTCAACCCCACCCCTCGCTGCCTGGGCGAGTGGTGATGAATTGGAGCTGATGTCGAGGGCTGACCCCTCTGCTGAGATGGACCCCCAAGAAAACAAGGATAGTGTCTCCTCATATGCCCAAGCTCTCCACACTCGTAACAACTCCCCGGTGATGGAGACGGGGACTGAAGGGTACCCCTAGCACCTGGTTAACCTCTAGAAGAGTCAGACATAGATGCGTCCTGAACTGATGGTGCTCGATATGAACTCGGGGCTGGAAGAACACTGAATGATGGGTGCCCCTGATGAGAACTGTGACGACCACGACCAGAGGATCCCCCACGATAACCTGAGCGGCCCGACTAAGCCTGCCTGAATTGACAGCCAATGCCGTGCTGGAACTGCTCCTGAAAGAACACCACCAAAACTACCATATCCTTGATGCCTCCCTCTCATCTCGCTCCTGGCGACGAACCGATTCAATCTTTCGGGTAATATCAACAACCTGCTCAAAAGTAGCACCCGATAATCTCTCTGGTCATAAGAATACGAAGCTGATACGAGAGGCCATCCGCAAATCTCCTGATCCTATCTCTATCTGTAGAGACTAACCAAATAGCATGACGGGCAAGCTCCGAAAACCTCATCTCGTACTGTGACACCGTCATAGCACCCTATCACAGCTGCTCAAACTACCTGCACAACTCCTCTCTACGGGACTGTGGAACATACTTCTCTAAGAAGAGAGTGGAAAACTACTGCAAAGAAATGGTCGCTGCACCAATGGGCCTACGCCTCGCATAAGCCTCCCACCAAGTAAATGCAGTTTCTGAGAACTAGAAGGTAGTAAACAAGACCTCACTGGTCTCCAATATCCCTGTCGTACAAAGCATCATCTGACACTTGTCTAAGAACCCCTGGGCATCCTCGCCCTCAGCACCATTGAAAGGCAGAGGACAAAGTCTCTCAAATCTCTCTAACCTGCGCTGCTCGTCGTCAGCCATTGCTGGAACCACAAAATCCTGGGCTGGTGCAACCGAGTGAGCTAGAAATGCCTCCGGGTCTGAAGCCCCTGAATAACCTGCTCAGGTGTTCGTGAAGCTGGAGTCTGAGTGCCTCTCCTGGCCGGAGAAGTAGCGGCTGAAGTAGAAATAGCGACCGCCTGAGCAGGACTGGTGCATGCATTCAGAATCTAAGCCAAGGTCTCCTGAAGACCAGAAATAACAATAGGCACAGCTGGTGCCTGAGCTGGTCCCACTGGAGCATCTGTGGCTGGGACCTGATCTGGAACAATAGGCGGTTCTATGGGTACCGCCCAGGTAGCTGCGCGGGCTGCACCTTTACCTCTACCACGCCCTCGACCCCTCATGGGTCCCACTGGTGGCTGATCGTGTTGTCCGGTAGCGCGTGTCCTCAACATCTATGAGAGAATGAAACAATATAAGTTTAATTGCCAGAATCAATAGATTCGCATGACAAGAATTCAAGAAATGTGAGATTTTTCCTAAGGGTTCTGCAGCCTCTCGAAGATAAGTATAGACGTCTCCGTACCGATGCACAAGACACTACTGAACCTGCTCATGACCGGGGAGTCCTATGTAACTTAGGTTCTGATACCAACTTGTCATGACCCCAAATCTACACAGGCCGTGATGGCGCCTATCGTGGTACTAGGCTAGCCAATTTACTGAACGTAATACAAGGAACTTTCCGTTTAAAACAATAACGCCATTTATCATAATCTTACATGTTTAGTATTTCACAAATGTTGACAATCAATGAAAACATCCGTAAAAAATCCCCAAAACCCGGAGTCAACAGTCATGAGCATCTAATGGAACACAGAATCTAACACGATTTTTCCTTAATACAACAAGTCTAGAAAAATATAAATAGAGACAAAATGAGAAGGAGATGGGTGGGGTTGCGAATGCCGGTGCAGCTACCTCACAATCTCTAACAACTGCTCCACTGATGATAAATCAAATCTCACTCGATGCGGGAACCTGGATCTACACACAAGGTGCAGGGAGTAACGTGAGTACACCAACTTAGTAAGTAACAAATATAAATAAGTACTTGAGTGCAGTGACGAGCTTTTAAAATCACGTAAAGATCATATAAGAAATATCAGTGGAAACCAATAAATCAAGTCAGGAATCTACGTTCCGAAAGTTTCATAAAAACTCAAGTTTTCCCTTTCCAAATCTCATATAAAACATTGGTTCAACATTTATCGTTTAGAGGTGAAAATAAAAGAAGAGTGAAAACAGTAGTTTCATAGCAAATAAGCCCCTCGGGCACATTGTCACTTACAAATAAAGCCTCTCGGGCAAGCCTCTCAGTCACTCATGACTCATCTCTCGTCAATCAGCACTCACACTCAGCACTCACACTCGATAGGTACCATATAATAACTGTTGCGGCGTGCAACCCGATCCATAACTAGCCAACTGCGCTCATTAGGGGTGTACAGACTCCGGAGGGTTTCCTTCAGCCCAAGCGCTATATTATCGCGGTGTGCAACCCGATCCATAACTAGTCGACTGCGCTCATTAGGGGTGTACAGACTCCGGAGAGTTTCCTTCAGCCCAAGCGCTTTATTATCGCGGCGTGCAACCCCATCCAATATATATATCATTGCGGCGTGCAGCCCGATACAATATATCTCGCTGCGACGTGCAGCCCGATCCAATATATATATATATATAACGTTACGGTGTGCAGCCCGATCCATCACTATCCTCACAAATCCAGCTCTTGGCCTCGCTCAGTCATCACCCTCACAAGCCACTCGGGAAACTCACCAAAAATATCTTTCCTTTGTTTGAAAATAAGGTGTTAAACAGGGATGAAAAATAAAAAAGTATAAATCATGACTGAGATTATATTTTCTACCAAAAACAGTGTGAGAATAGTAGTAAAACACCCTTAAGGGTCCAAACAGGTCGGCACAAGGCCCCAAACATGGCATACAACCCAAAATATAGTATAAATCTCGAAAATACAAAAAGTCATATGATTTCAAATCAAACACGCGCCTTAATAATCGCTACAGGATGAACCACGTCACAATCCCTACCGGTGCACGCCCACACGCCCGTCACCTAGCACGTGCGTCACCTCATTTATGAAGGCAATACGAAATACCGGGGTTTCGTACCCTCATGTCTAGATTTACGTTCGTTACTTACCACAAACCGGAAGAAAAACTACTCCGCGATGCCTTTTCCCCTCGGCTCGTCCAACACGCTCCTAATCTATTCAAAATAGATTCATATCATCAAAAACATGCTAAAGGGACAAAGTCCACTCGAAAAAATCCAATTTACATCAAAAATCGAAAAATTGGCTAAGTCGACCCTCGGACCCACGTCTCGGATTCCGATAAAATTACGAAACTAGAATCCTTACGCTCTTACGATTTCATGCATACCAAATACATCAAAATCGGATCCCAAATGGCCCCTCAAATACCCAATTTATAGTTTCAAATTTCAAGCCCTAACCTCCCAAATTTCTCCACTAAAACATGATTTAAACAATGGGATAATTGTCATAAACACAAGATACAAGGTCCATGTAGCTTATCTCACTTAATACACTTGATTCCCCTTTGAAATCTGATGACGTCCAAATCCACTACTAAAAAGTAAATGGACACGGTCGCATGAAATATAAATTACCCAACTATGAGTCGGGGTCAAATCCCACAGAAAACAATATGTAGGCGATTATAAATGTAAGAAAGTTATCACTTATTGTGCAATGCCAAACACTTAGAATTTTGTTTAGAAAATATTTATAGCTAAATGCAAAAATATAAACTAACCTAGAAGGCAAATAAAATGATGAATGGCTACAAGTGTGGATGCATCGGGAACTACACTCAAGTAAGGATCCAATGTATTTCACGATTTTACAAATATGAGCGAGTTTATGTTAATTAGCCACAAATAACAATTCTCAATTAGCTTCTTTCGAAGACTAACACGACTTCCTAATTGAATTATCCCTAACACAATTAAGAGATTAAGCACACATGTATATGGCTACAAGTAGTTCAATCCTATTACTAGGTAGAATCTATAAAATGAGGGTTAAAGCCTCAAGTTCTTGTTAATTAATCTTTCCCAACCCCAAATTATATTTTTCAAAATTAATTCGGAGTTAATGGGCGAGTCCTAGGGTTAGCTAATCCCTTTGGAAACATTAAAGAACAAGAATAATTAAAGAAACAATAACTCACTTCATAAATACATGAAAATCATTCAATACATAAGCACAACACGGTATCTAATCCACACTTTAAATATGAATACTTCCATAAACAAGATTCAAGTGTTGAAAGTGAATACTGCACACTTAAATATTTAATACAAATCAAGGAAATGAAGAAATGAATATAAATGGGTAAGAAATTCTCAACCACAAGCTTCAAATCTTCAAGACCCAAGTGTGTGTGCAAACACTAGCTTCCAAAACTTGGTCTTCTAAGCCAAGACCTCTTCTAAGATGTAAAAGTTATAAAAGTTATCAACATCCTGAAAAGTATCTGCTAGGTCGTGTATTTGTGGGTTTGGGGTTAATATCTTGAAATTACATTTCTGCCCAAAATCTGCCCAAATAATGCTCTATGCATTCACAACTGTACACCCGCGTTCACAGTGAATCATCTCTCCCCGGTATGCGATCGCATACAGTGTCACACGTTCTCATAGGCCATTTTACCAGTCGCTGACCAAGCTTTAATGCTCTGCATTCGCATAAACGTCTCCGCGTTCGCATAACTTCCTTGACTTGGAATTACGCGATCACATCTAACCCTTCGCGATCACATAGAGTAAAAACTGGCAGCAGTCCATTTTCCCCAATTTTTACACATTTTGACTTGTTTTCTTTGATATCATCTCCAAATCATATTATACATGAAATATGCCAATAAACCTCAGAAAAAGCCTTAGCTTCTAAACAAAACCATACAAAATCCTAAGTATCAAGAGGAGATAAGTTGGTAAAATACCAACTTATCAAACCCCCAAACTTAAACTATTGCTTGTCCTCAAGAAATTCGACATCTAAGAATATCCTTCAATAAAATTACCAATCAAGCTCAATGGCATACCAAACATCATTTCAAGTCAAAAGAGTTCATTTAAGCACAATTTAATGACTTCGGTTGGTACCAACAATTAAACCGAGGCATATGAATCACCAACTTCTCACACATTTTATTTCAATTCAAGTGCTCAAGCACTACATTAATCAAAGTAGAAACCAAGTCATGACACTAAAGATTCAAAATTTTCCTCTCTATCACAATTGTCTTCCCTCGATCATTCCTCCCAATTGAAAATGGGATTAAATTCACAACTCGAATCTCATATGCCCTCACACTTTAAGAGAGAATCCCAAACTCATAAATTGCAATTCAAAATATAAATGAGATGTCAAATGGAAAGAATTAACTCTCTCTCTCATAGATATTCAAATGCACAAGAGTAGCACCATAGGCTTGCCCTTCATGTATTTATCCACTAATGTAGACAAACTTGGTTAAAAATCAATTAGGACTAAAAAGGATTGTAGTTTAGGCTTTTGGTTTAGATATGACACAATTTGGTAAGAGTGACTTAACACCTCCCTAAGCACTACAATTTTCAACACACAAAGTCCACTTCCTTCAAGAACTTTTTCACCCTTTTTTTTTTTTATATATATCACCTAGTCTTCCATTTATTCACAATTCCTTTTTTTTTCATTCATTTTTTTTATAACACCTTTCACCTTTTAAGAAACTTCCACATCACAACTTTTCCAACCTTCACCCCCAAACTTAGGCTTTTAGCCTATGGTCATACTTCAAAAATACTTGGGGAGGTATGGTGCCACAAGAAAATCAATAAGACGATAGCTTGTCACATGGTTTCCAAAGAAAAAGTTTAAAGGCTAAAAAGGGTTGACTAGGGAAAATATGCACGAGTAGGAAATTTAGGCACAATAACGGTCCAAGGAAGGCCTAATATCATTTTTCAAACCAAGTTAGTCTAGGATTTCGCCTTGAAGCACATTCCGGACAAGTTCGAGACTACAAATGATGCAAAAGAATTTCATAATTAAATCTCACCACACATGGCACATGAAAACTCAAGTGAAATACAAATCCAAAATCCAATTGAAACCCATAAATCTCAAGGAAGTCACATATAACCTAAGAAGCTATTTAGTGAATCAAAGAGCCAAAAATAGAATCTAAAACTCACAACAAGGAACATTACTTTAATTTTTTTTTTTAATCTTAAAGATCAAAAACTTCATATGCCAAAGTTTAAATTATATTGGTACCAAACAAGTCACACGTTGGTTTATGGAAACAAGACTACACCCCAAAAACTAATTTATTCAGAACTAGCTACTAAACTAACTAAAAAAAAATATTTACTTTCTAAAAAAAAACTAAACAAGACTAATCCCTTAAGAAAGCTGTCACTCCATCCAAAAGTCACCCAGTTCAACACAAATAAATTCCTTGGAAAAAAACCGCGGTAGAAAGAAAACCCAAGGAGTTACATTAATACTACTATAAAAAATAAAAAACAAAATAAACACAAATAAAAACAAGAAAAATAAAAGCAAACAAGAAAATGCTAATTTTACAAAATATTACGAATAAACTAATAATGTCAATCAATCCACACAAGTTCACAAAAAAGGATCATGCTCCACATAACGCTCTACAAACATACATCAAATATGAGCCACCCCCAACCTAAAGGGTTGCATTGTCCCCAATGCAACTAATCAAAACAAGATAAAATGAAGGTGGTGCTCCCTGAAACTGCATCACTTGGAGCTGGAGGTGGTGGGAAATTTGAGCTCCAAATCCTCATCATCATCGTCCTCAAAATCACGTGAACCACAGAATGGACTCAGCTTGTGCATCATGATATTCTTCTTCGCATGCTCCTTGAACTTCCTTTGTTGCCTTTCAACCTTTCCTTTCCTTTGGCTCATGTCTTCTAACCTGTTTTTGATTGCTTTTTGTTCTTGCACTACATCATCCAAAGTTGGTGGCTTCTTACAAATCCCCATCGAAGTGCTCTCCCCAGATGGACCAGAGGGAAGGCCATCGACAAGCTGTCGAATGTGAGCATCTACGCCATAGATTTGATGGGAAATGTGGAGCAAAGTGGGAGGACCATAAGGGGGTGGAACCATGGGGTCATGTGGTCCTGCTGTAGCTGTGGAGGAACCACCGGATCCCTCGTTAGTCTCAGAAAAATGCCCAAATGAAGGAGATAGCACATAAATTCTTCTCTTTTTCTTCCCTCCAGTTGGCCCTTTTCGAAGCAACGAATAGATTGCTACGCCAGGGTCCTTCTCAGAATCATTGGGGCCCTTTAGCACCCCAGCATCAGAACACAATTGAGTGATCAATGAGGGAAAGAATAGGCTTTTAGACCTTCCGTTACATGCTTCCTCAATTTCACTCACTATATGCTGGCCCACATTCACTGGAAAATCATCCATAATGGCAGCAATCATGAATGCTTTCTCAGGCGTCACCTCAGTCTCATGTTTAGCCGGCACAATTTTGACACAAATAATGGACAACCAAGTCTTGGCTTCCGCTGTGAATTCATGAGAATCGATCCCTTTGTGTACTCTTTCCCAAGTTGGTTGCACCCCGTCATGAAGCTTCTCCACCAACCATTGTGTTCCTCTCTCTCTTCCACTGGCTCTGTATACCTCATTGTCAGCATTGGGAATCCCGTATTGTGCATTTATTACCTTGGGGCCAATGTTAATTCGCTTTCCCCTAACAAAGGTGAATACTTCCGCCTGGAAATTTGTGTTCAAGGCATTGGCATAAAACTCACGAACTACTGTATAGTTTGCTTTAATTGGTTCAGGAGCAAAGCACATCCATCCACTGTCAGTCAATCTCCGGAAAAAATCCGGCCTATTAGCATCAAGGTTGTCTAAATGTGTGCCCCTTTCTTTGACGATGCTATTTGACATGAGTTTGTCATAGTTTCTTTCACACTCAGCCGCCGTGAATCTGGTCTCATCTAAATAGTCTTCTTTCATAGCTTGGGGAGAATGCTCTTGCATAATTTCAGCATTTTCCGAGGCCAATTTATACTTAAAGTATCTACAAATGTAGACCATATGTTAAATGCATGAACAAGTACTTAATACACTGTATTATGATGTATCTAGACCAAAGAAAAGAACCCCAAAGCAACAACACAAGATTCTGCGAAGCCACTGTTTTGCTGCCAGGAATTTAAGGCAGTGCGATCGCGGTCTGAGCCCGCCGATCACGAAGAGTAAACTTTTTGACTTACAGGTTTAACACTCTGCGATTGCAGAACACTTAACGTGATCGCATAAAGTTAATTCCCACTGCACATTTTTAGATCTACGCGATCGCAGAATTGGGCCACGCGATCGCTGAGGCTTCTTCTTCGCCTAGCTGAATTTTCTCTTGGGCATTTTCTCAAACAAATAATGGGCAACAAATTTTCACACAAATTTCAAAGAATTTATGCACAGATCTAACACCAAATTTTGTACAAGAAGTAAGAATTCACTCAACCAACCTTACCCAGCAAGCACGCACACATTCAAACATAATATCACAACAAAAACTCTAAACTATCAATCCTAGACATGAAGTAGAGATGAAGAAGAAAGGAAAATGGTTGTTCATTTACAATAGTAGCACACAAAATTGAACTTGAAGAAAGATTCGAGTGACAAAGCACATACCTTTGAGATTAAACTTGATTAGTAGTATGGAATTGAAGAGAGAAACCCTTGAGATGATTTTTGAGGGCTAGGAGGTGAGAAAGTTTGTTTTGGGCAGAAGAGTGGGAAAGAGTTCGTTTCCAGTGTTTAAAGTTTAGAAACTTACCTAGAACTACGCAATCACAGAAGAGAAGATGCGATCACATAGAACAACATCCCCCAAATTTTCGCGATTGCCTAGCAACTTATGCGATCACATTTTTAGCTGAACCCTAATTTTTTGCGAATGCAAGGGCTTTTTTGTGATCGCATAGTGAGGCAGTGTTCTGTTCTGCAATTTTGCACCAGCTACTATTTTTGGCTGCCTGGTCACCCCGACCTGTTCATATCAACTCCAAAAATTTTGAAACTTGGAAGATTGGTTAGAAACAATATAAGAAGCTATTCTAAAAAAGAAAATTTAAAAAATGACCAAAAATTTTGAAACTTGGAAGATTGGTTAGAAACAATATAAGAAGCTATTCTAAAAAAGAAAATTTAAAAAATGACCAAAAATTTTGAAAAAGATGGGTTGCCTCCCACCAAGCGCCGCATTTAACGTCGTGGCACGACGCAAGTCAACTTAACCATTTTTCTCGCCATTTAGACGATATGAATTGGGACCCTAGCTTAGAGTCAAGATTCTGACCACGGGAGGTGGGGGGTGGTAAGTAGATGACCAAGACAAGCATTAATTTATTCATTTTGCACTTCTTGGCTTTCATGTGAGGACTGTCATTTTTCTTTCTTGTTCCCTCAAATTGTAGAATGTATGGCCTTAGTCTTTCCTCCTCGCAATCCTTCATTTACTCGTGTAGTTCAACTCCCATCTCACCCTACAATTCCAATGTTGAAAAATGCTTGGAATGTGACTTCAAACCTCCAACTTGCAATTTTTTTCGGATTTTGACATCCTCTTTTTCCGCCGGACTAGAGTCAATTTAAACATTATTTTCAATCACCCCTGTTGACTCTAGTTGTATATTTTTCTTGGCATCACTAACACTCATGGAGTCGGTTGGCGGATGTTCAATTCTTGATACCTCAAAGTAAAGCTCACTTTCTTCCTCGGAATTGGACTCTTCTTGGCTTTCTTCAACACTTTCAAATTGATAGGCATAATGAGCCTCCATTAATGACTTCATTTGATCCTCCAAAGTGCGGATATGCTCATCATTTTGAGTAACACTTTGGTTCAAGTCCTCGAGTGCAAAGTTGTGCTTCTCCTCATTTTTAAGAATTGCCTCCAACATGAGAATCATCTTCTCATTTTGAGAATTTGAGAGTTCTTCTTGGTTTTGATCAAGTGCCAAGGAAGGATTTTTGACTTCAACCTCTAAGGAAGGTTCTTGGCTATCACTCACTTCTGAAGCTTTTCGGACCTTTAATGCTTCAAGAATTTCTTCCATTTGTGAGTGCAACCTTTCAAGTGCCAAGTCATTTTTGAGACTATTTTCCAAAAGCTCCTCCAAGGCATTTTGCTCTTTGTTTCCTCCTTCAAGTAGGCATTCCAACATGAGCTTGAACTCTCCACTTCGGCCATGCTCAATTTCTTTCACTTCCTCATCCCTAAAATTATCAACACAAAAAGTAGAATCATCATAGCGAGGGCTTGGGGAAGGGACAGACAAATAAGCATAATTATACCAATGACCATTTTGACGATCACACTTATCACAAATACTCCACTCATGGGTTTGAGATTGTGCGCACAATCCACCCCCGGGAGAATTTAAATAAATTTTCCATGAGTGTGGTCCTCCACAATAAGGACAAGGATCATCAAAGTATGAGCAACTACCATCTGACAAATTTTCATTATATGATGCCATTTTTTTTTCCAAAAAAAGTAAGAAAATAAACAAGAAACAAACAAGAAAAATAGACCAAGGTAAGAAAAATAATTACACAAATATTCACAAGTTTGGACCAAAGCACTTGCGCTTACTTCTCAAACAACCAAAATTACGCCAAATTGTTCCCCGACGCTGTGCCAATTTTTATGACGTCCAAATCCACTACTAAAAAGTAAATGGACATGGTCACATGCAATATAAATTACCCAACTATGAGTTCGGGTCGAATCCCACGGAGAACAATATGTAGGCAATTAGGAATGTAAGAAAGTTATCACTTATTGTGCAATGCCAAACACTTAGAGTTTGGTTTAGAAAATATTTATAGCTAAATGCAAAAATATAAACTAATCTAGAAGGCAAATAAAATGATCAATGACTACAACTATGGATGCATCGGGAATTACACTCAAGTAATGATCCAATGTATTTCACGATTTTATAAATAGGAGCGAGTTTATGTTAATTAGGCACGGATAACAATTCTCAATTATCTCCTTCCGAAGACTAACACGACTTCCTAATTGAATTATACCTAATACAATTAAGAGATTAAGTACACCCGTATATGGTTACAAGTAATTTAATCCTATTCCTAGATAGAATCTATAAAATGAGGGTTAAAGCCTCAATTTCTTGTTAATTAATCTTTCCCAACCCCAAATTATCTTTTCTAAAATTAATTTGGAGTGAATGGGAGAATCCTAGGGTTAGCTAATCCCTTTGGAAACATTAAAGAACAAGAATAATTAAAGAAACAATAACTCACTTCATAAATACATGAAAATCATTCAATACATAAGCACAACAAGGTATTTAATCCACACTTTAAATATGAATACTTCCATAAACAAGATTCAAGTGTTAGAAATAAATACTGCACAGTTAAATATTTAATACAAAGAAAGGAAATGAATAAATGAACATAAATGGGTAAGAAATTCTCAACCACAAGCTTCAAATCTTCAAGACCCAAGTGTGTGTGCAAACCATAGCTTCCAAAACTTGGTCTTCTAAGCCAAGACCTCTTCTAAGATTTAAAAGTTATAAAAGTTATCAACATCCTGAAAAATATCTGCTAGGTCGTGTATTTGTGGGTTTGGGGTCAAAACCGTGAAATTCCATTTCTGCCCAGAATCTGCCCAAAAAATGCTCTATGCGTTCGCAAGTGTACACCCGCGTTGGCAGTGAATCATCTCTCCCAGGTATGCGATCGCATACAGTGTCACGCGTTCGCATATGTTAGTTGACCAGTCACTAACCAGGCTTTAATGCTCTGCGTTCGCATAAACATCTCCGCATTCGCATAGCTTCCTTGACTTGGAATTACGCCATCGCATCTAACTCTTCGCGATCGCATACAGTAAAAAACAGGCAGCAATCCACTTTTCCCAATTTTTACACATTTTGACTTGTTTTCTTTCATATCATCTCCAAATCATATTATACCTAAAATATGCCAATAAAACATAGAAAAAGCCTTATTTTCTCAACAAAATCATACAAAAGCCTAAGTATCAAGAGGAGATAAGTTGGTAAAATACCAACTTATCAAAATCCCAGCTCTAAGCTCCAAAATCCGTAAAAAAATGGTGAAGAAATAAGCAAAAATTCGCGAAGGCAACCTTATATTGGTTCTGCCCAGAAATCTCGCACTTACGACCCCATGCTCGCACCTGCGGAAAATCCCTCGCATGTGCGGATTCACAACTCAAAAATCCGCATCCGCGATCTTCTACACGCATCTGCGTTCCCGCAGGTGCGAGCCAACCTCCACACCTGCGATCCAAGGCCAGGCTCCACATTATCGCATCTTCGCAAGGTCATTCGCACCTGCGACTCCTCGTCCACAGGTGCGACCATACCAGAATGCCTGCACAAGCAGCCATTTACTGTATTTTTCCAACTTCCAACCTTCAAATATCATCCGAAATCAATCTCGAGCCTTCGTGGCCTCAAGAAAAAGTACCAACAAGTCATATATCAATATACCAACCTAGTCGAACCCGCGAAACGCTCAAAATAACATCAAACACCAAATAAAATAAAAAATTCAAGCCTAAAGATTTCTAAACTTTCGAAATTCGCCAACGATGCCGAAACCACCCAATCCACGTCCGAATGACTTGAAAATTTGCACACACATCCCAAATGACACTAAGGACCTGCTCCAACTTTAGGAATTCCATTCCGACCCCGATGGCTAATTTTACACTGTCGACAGAAAATCGCCAAAAGTCCAATTTTGCCAATTCAAGCCTAATTGTACTACAGACCTCTGAATGACATTCCGAACAAGATTCGATGTCCCAAATCACCTAATAAAGCTATCCGAGCCACATAAACCATATTCTGAGATCATTTACCTATAAGTTAACTTCCGGTTGACTTTTCCAACTAAATCACCAATCAAAGAGACTAAGTGTCTCATTTCTCTCCACAACCATTCCAAACCTGAACCAATAAACCGAACGCAATACCAAAGAGCTGAACCAAACAAGAATGAAGCAGAAATGGAAAAAACATGGCTAAACTCTCGGAACGACCAGCTGGGTTGTTACACACATGTTCTGTCGTGTTTTGAATTGAAAACAAGAATTCCGTCTCATGTCCAAAACGCCAAACCAAAGTCTCACTTTATGATTTAGAAGTTATAATCTTGAGAAAAGTTCTTATTTAACTGAATTACATGAGTAGTAAGAGAACATAATTCTTATTTTAATAAACATCCTTATAATTTAATTCCTCATAATTGAATCAATCTCAATTATCTCTTATCTTGTCAGCTTCTTCCTCGTTTCTTAATTCACTAAGAATTTATCCTTTTTACTAATGTATTTTGTAGCTCTTACAATAACTGCAGAAAAGAAAAGAACATCTTGAATATCACGGACATTCATAGCAATAAAGATGGATGTATTGTGACTGAGTTAGTAAAGACTACTTGGGCGGAGTATAGGATTTTATAAACCATGCCTTTTATGGAAATCAACATGGATAAAGAATTCCATATCCTTAAATAGAATGCGTGTTTATCTGTCAAGTTAATCGGGCTACAACATATGATCATCTTGTGGTTGATGGTATTATGCCATCATATGATCTTGGTTTTGTCATGGGGAGTCTCTAATGGAATCAAATAATACTCAAGTAAATAATCGCAGGCAGTCAACTTTAAGGGATGATGATATGATAGGAATGGTACATGATGTCTTTGGAGGCTTTACACAATTCGTGTAGAATGACGTTAGCGAAAGGGCTGAGATGGAACCAAACCCGCACTACTGCTCATCCATCTATAAATCAACCTCAACGAGAGGTGGATAAGTTTGAATGGCTCATGAAGGAGGAAAATGATGAACTATATCCTGGTTGCCAGAAGTTTAGCAAACTGTGCTTTTGCTGCATATCTATAATACAAAATAGATGTTTGAATGGTCAAATGGATCCTTTAATGCTTTGCTTGGATTATTGAGGGATATATTGCCTGAAGGGGAGACATTTTCATCTTCTTTCTATGAGACTAAAAAGATAGTTGAAGGCTTGAGCTTAAAGTATGAAAATATCCATGCTTTTCCCAACAATTGCATGCTTTTTAGGAAAGAGTTTGCTAATAATGATGTCAATGAATGCAAAATTTGTGGGGCTTCTAATGGAAAAGTAATGTTAAAAAAATTCCTGCCAAGGTCCTAAGGTATTTTCCTTTAAAGACAAGATTGAAGAGATTGTTTATGTCTTCAAAAACTTCTAGAGCAATGCGATGGCATCATGAAGAGCACAAAAAAGATGTAATTCTACGACATCCTGCAGATTCTGAAGCTTGGAAAAGTTTTGATAGTAAATATCCTCGCAATGTCCACCTAGTATTAGCTTCTGATGGCTTTAATCCATTTAGCACGTTGCAAACTGTTCATAGTACATGGCCAGTAATTTTAATGCCATATAATCTTCCGCTATGGATGTGCACGAAGCAAGATTTCTTCATTCTGTCCTTACTTATTCCTGGACCGAAACCGCCCGGCAATAATATTTATGTCTTTTTGCAACCGTTAATAGAAGAATTAAATGAATTATGGGATGTCGGGGTAGAAACATGCGATGCCTCTACTAAGGAGATATTTCAAATGTGAGCAGTTCTCATGTGGACTATAAATGATTTTCCAGCATATGGTACTCTCTCTGGATGGTGCACTTATGGTCGGTTTGCATGCCCTTCTTGCAACATAAACACTCAATCTAGAAGGATCAGACATGGCATAATATTTTGTTATATGGGGCATCTACACTTCTTGAAGTTGGGACATAAATATCAAAATGATGCAAAATCATTTGATAGGACTAAAGAAACAAAACCTGTACCTTGTCTGGTATATGGGTCATTAGTTTTGAATCAAGTTAAGTATATAAAATTTACTCTTGGCAAATTGATTGAAGGGTTAAGTGGGGTGATGAAAAACACATGTGTCTATGCTCCGAAAGTATCACGGTGATCCGTCCCATGTTTTAGACTTCAGCTTAGTCCAATTGGACAAGGATCCGTCCCATGGCATAATGTTTTGTTAAATGGGGCATCTACGCTTCTTGAAGTTGGGACATAAATATCGAAATGATGCAAAATCGTTTGATAGTACTAAAGAAACAAAACCTGTACCTTGTCTGGTATATGGGTCACTAATTTTGAATCAAGTTAAGTATATAAAATTTACTCTTGGCCAATTGATTGAAAGGTTAAGTGGGGTGATTAAAAACACATGTGTCTATGCTCCGAAAGTATCACGGTGATCCGTCCCATGTGTTAGACTTTAGCTTAGTCCAATTGGACAAGGATTTGACTTATGAGGAGGAGCTTGTGGCTATTCTAGCCCGACATGTCTGATACTTGAGGTCTAAGAGTTATCCTTTAGTTCGAGTGCATTGGAGAGGCCAACCCGTCGAGGAAGCTACTTGGGAGTCCGAGTCAAAAATGAGGAGTATATATCCACTCCTATTCACCAGTCCAAGTACTTTACTATGTCCGTTCGAGGACAAACGATTTTTTTAGAGGTGGAGAATACCCGATAGGTCATCTTGAGTTTCAAACCTTAATTTTGTGTTTTGAAACTTCAAATATCTCATTTTATCTTTCCTCGATTTGCATGCACAATCCCGGTGTTTTTCTAGAAGGCGTTTATGTTAAAAGTTGTTAAAATATGAAATTTTTCCTTAAAAATCTATTTGAGTTGACTTCGGTCAACATTTTGAACAAACGGACCAAATCCATGTTTTGACGGTCTTAGTGGGTCCATATCGTGATTTTTGATCGGGGGGATGCACAAAATCAAATTCAGAGGTCCCTAGATCGAGTTATCGCTTTTTATCAACATTTTGAAGTTTATTGGCTTAATGAATCTAAAGGTTTGACCGATATTTGACTTTGTTGATACCTGGTCCGTATTTTGGTTCCAGAACTCGGCATAGGTTCATTACTATATTTATGACTTGTCTGTCAAATTTGGTGAGAAACGGAGTTGGTTTGACGTGATTCAGACGTCCGGTTGTTAAAATAGAAGTTCTCAAGTTTTCTAAAAATTTCCTTTGATTTGGTGTCCGATTCAAAGTTCTAGGTGTTATTTTGGGTATTTGATCACGAGAGCAAGTTCATATGATATTTTTAGACTTGTGTGCATATTTGGTGTGGAGCTTGTAACGACCCGACCAATCGCTTTGCTTTTTAGAACCCCGTTGCCCTAAATAAGTCTTCATGTATGTGCTTTTACTGTTTTATGACTCGCGGGGATGGTTAGTTTGGGATTTGGCCTAGTTTGGGTTTAAATCTTAACACTTGGTTCTATGGTTTGGATTTAGAAGCCTAAGTTTGACTTCAGTTAACGTTTTGAGTAAACGACCTCGGAATCAGGGTTTGACGGTTCTAATAGGTTCGTATTAAAGTTGGGCCTTGCATTCACGAGGAGTAGGCAGCCTAGTTGCACCGTATTCTCATGGGTCCTCCCGTATTCGAGTAGACCCTTTTTCCTGGGCTCCTCAATTTAGCTTTCACAATCGCCAGAGTGTAAGGACCCGACCGGTCATTTTGAGAGTTAGAGCCCCGATCCCCCATTAACTGCGTTTACCATATCTAATTCTGCTATTTTGGTTGCTGGGAGGGTACGTGTTGAGTTTTGGAAACGAATGGAGACACTTAGTCTCTTATTTGGGAGTTAAGTTGGAAAAGTAGACCGGATCTCGACTTGTGTGTATCAACCTCGGATTTGAATATTTATGGTTCCGTTAGTTCCTTTAGGTGCTTTTTGACTTAATAGCGCGTCCTGAATGTGTTTTGGAGGTCCGTAGTAGATTTAGGCTTGAATTGGCGTATATTGGATTTTAGGCGATTTTGGTCGTCAGTGAAAATTTTGGATATCCAGCCCGGAATGGAATTCTAGAAGCGGGAGTAGGTGCGTAGTGTCATTTGTGACTTGTGTGTAAAATTTGGAGTCATTCAGACAAGGTTTGATATGTTTCGGCGTCGTTTGTATAATTTGGAAAATTCAAAGTTCCTTAGGCTTGAATCCGTGCATAATTCGTGTTTTTGATGTTTTTCAATGTGGTTTGAAGGCTCGATTAAGTTCATATGGTGTTTTAGGATTGGTTGGTATGTTTGATTGAGGTCCTGGGGGCCTCGGGTGTGTTTCGGATGCTCAACAGGTTGAAAATTGGACTTAGGCCATTGCTGAAGATTTTTTGGTGCTGGTGTTATCGTACCCGCGAAGAGGCCACTGTAAGTGCGAGCCCACAGAAGAGGAATTCGGAAACCCAAGCCGGGATCGCAGGTGCAAGGTATTTCCGCATCCTTGATTCCCGTAGATGCGAGGAAGGAACCGCATATGCGGTGAAGGACTGCAGGAGCGGAAGAGATTCCGCAGAAGCGGGCGCGCAGGTGCGGCCCATTTATCGCAGAAGCGGGACTAGAGGACGTAAGTGATTTCCGCACCTGTGATGGGGTTTCCGCAAGTTCGATAATCGCGGGGCAAATTCGAGGGTTTGATATTTCAGATAACAGAATTTGATTTTGAGCTCGTTAGAAGGCAATTTTTCGAGGGTTTTAACGAGGAAATCATTTAGTAACGATTCCTAATCCTATTTTGATCACATTTCATTAATCTATTGTTGTTTTATTCATTTAATCAAGGAAATTGAGTGAGAAAGTGGGGAAATGGGGGAAAAGTTCCCCAATCGAATATCTGAGTTTTGAGTGGGAATTAGGCATCGGTTTTGGGTAATTTTTGTACGAGTGATCTCGTGAGTGAATGGGTGTTATAAATTGTTAATTTTTACCCGATTCCGAGATGTGGGCCCGAGGAGGGTTTTTGGGCATTTTTACCCGATTCCGAGACATACACGAGCTATTATTTTAAAACTTCATTTTCACTAAATTATAAATTGTTTTCCCTTTTTTGAACTGCACTAGTATGTATAATTGAGTTTTGACTGTCTACTTGAATTCTGTGCAGCATGTTTAGTGAAACTTATGTTTTTCCTTAGTTGCATTTAGCCTAAACTGTAAATTTCGATGCTATAACTATTGTGTCATTGGTTGAGCTGTATATTTATTTCGGGACTACAGACATATTCAGGGAGATCCCCCATGACTGCATATTTATTCAAGACTACAGACGTATTTCGGGAGATCCCCCTGTATTGCATATTTACTTTGGGACTACGAACGTATTTTGGGATATCCCCCTGTACTGCATAATTACTTTGGGACTATGGGACGGTATCCCGGGAGATTCCCCTGTTGTTATTCCTTTGTTCTGAGCTGAGGGATTTCTTGACTTCTATTATTGTGGACATCCTTAATTATTTTACTGTATTATACATTTATATCTCTTACTGCTTTAGTTCACTATATTTATACCTGTAGGGCCCTGACCTCGTCACTACTCGACCGAGGTAAGTCTTTGCACTTACTGGGTACCATTGTGGTGTACTCACGCCCTTCCTGCACATGTGTTTGTGTGCAGATCTAGGTACCTTACGTCTGCCTCAGTACTAGCCAGCAACAACAGCCACCAGAGACTTTAAGGTTTATTTGCACGTGTCTGCAGATCCTCGTAGTTCCCCTCTATCTTTATTTGTTTTCCCTCCTGTACTTCTTAGACTCTTGTATAACAGACTGTAGATAGTTTTCGTAGAGCTTGTGACTCATGGTTTCGGGTTTTGGGAAGTGATGTGTATAATTGGTAATTGGCTTTACTTGTATATGCCCAGCGGCATTTTTTCCTTTATATAGTAATTGTGAAGCTTAGTTGGCTTTTATTTTTCTTGAATTTTCTATATTTCTATGTTAATAGGCTTACCTAGTCGTAGCGACTAGGTGCCGTCACGACATTTCAGAGGGGTAAAATGGGTCGTGAAAAGTTGGTATCAAAGCTCTAGGTTCATAGGCATCGTGAGTCACAGGCCGGTTTATTAAAGTCTTGCGGATCATTTCGGAGACATCCATACTTATCTTCGGGAGGCTATGTAACTGTTAAGAACAATCATACTTCTTTGATTTCCTTGTCGTGCGAGTTATTGACATCAAAACACTAAAATTTCTATTCTATTCTTTCTCACATATGGTGAGGACCCGTCCGGGAGGACTGACGATCAAGCACCCGAGCCCCCTGCCAGAGCCGCTAAAGGCCGGGATCGGGGTAGATGACGAACACATGGTTTTGAGCACGTGCGCAAGAAACGACAGAGGAGCCCCCAGCAGCTCCAGTTGGAGGGCTGACACCGGAGATTCCTATTGCTGCTCCAGCCCCCCCAGGAGACCTTGGCTCAGTTCATGAGCATGTTCTGCACTTTGGCTCACGCTGGGCTGATTCCGATAACTCCTGCCATATCTCAGGCTGGGGGAGGGGCACAGACTCCCGCAGCCCGCACTCCTGCATAGGGGTCTAGGTTGATCAGGACCCATAGTTTATTCCTATGCCCTCAGTGGCTCTAGTTCAGCATGAGACCAGCGTAGCTGCTTCTGAGACAGAGCATCTCAAACTTGAGAGGTACAAGAAGTATCACCCACCTATTTTCAGAGGACTATCTTCATATGATGCTCAGGGCTTTCTTGACGAGTGTCATCGTATCCTCCGCACTATGGGCATTGTGGAGACAAGTGGGGTTTCTTTCACCGCTTTCCAGCTGAAGGGAGCGACATATCCGTGGTTGCGTGCCTATGAGCTGAGTAGTACGGACGAGGAAACCTCACTCACTTGGACTCAGTTCTCCGATATGTTTTTGCATGAGTATGTCCCTCAAAGCCTCAGGGATGCTTGGCGTGTAGAGTTTGAGCTGTTGCGCTAGGGTGCTACGACTGTGTCGGAGTATGTAGTCCGTTTAAGTGAGTTGGCTCAGCATACACCGGCTTTGGTTGCTACAGTCAGAGAGAGGTTTCGTCGATTCATTGAGGGACTCCGCCCCATTATTCAGACCAGTATGGCCAGGGAGTTAGAGATTGATATCACTTATCAGCAGGTCGTGAGTATTGCCAGGAGAGTGGAGGGCATGTTTGCCCGGGATAGAGAGGAGATAGAGGACAAGAGTTTTTGAGAGACTGCTCATTTTTCAAGAGCTCGTGCGCCAGTAGCACGTCATGGTAGGGGTTTTGTGATTCGCCCTGTTCATTCATCTTTTTCAGCAGCTAACGGTGTTCCAGTTCCTCGTAGACCTTAGGAGCCTTATTATGCACCGCCAGTATCTAGTGTGCCTCCTGCTCGAGGTGCTATTACCGACTAGTCCAGCATGCCAGGTCCGAGCCAGTCTCAGCCACAACATCCTCCGAGGGGTTGTAATGAGTGTAGGGATACTTATCACATAGTTATGGATTGCCCCAGATTCAAGAGGGGTGAATCTCCACAGATTTCTCAGCCACCATGTGCTCCACCGGCTCCTCCGTCCATTCTTCAAGCCCCATCTGCCTCCTCACCTACTTAGGTAGCTCTAGGTGGAGGTCGGGGAGGCCGAGGTCGCTCTAGAGGGGGAGGCCAAGCCAGGTATTATGCGCTTCCAGCCCATTCAGAGGCAGTTGCTTCAGATTCTGTCATCACATGTATTGTCCCCGTCTGTCATAGAGATGCATCAATATTATTTGACTCGGGATCTATGTATTCATATGTGTCTTCTTATATGGCTCCACATTACGGGGTATCTCAAGATTCTTTGAGTTCCCCTGTTTATGTATCTACTCGTGTGGGAGATTCTCTTGTTGTGGACCGCGTATATCGGTCGTGTTTGATTGATCTTAGTGTTTTTAAGACCAGAGCCGATTTATTATTTCTCAGTATGGTATATTTTGATGTTATATTAGGCATGGACTGGTTCTTACCCCATTATACTATTCTTGATTGTCACTCTAACATCGTGACACTGGCGATGCCAGGCTTACCGCGATTAGAGTGGAGAGGTACCTTAGAGTATACTCCCCAGAGAGTTATCTCATTTCTTAAGGCTCAGCGAATGGTGTAGAAGGGGTGTGATGCATATTTGGCCTATGTGAGAGATGTCAATATTGATACCCTTACAGTTGAGTCAGTTCCGGTAGTGTGGTACTTCCCTGATGTGTTTCTAGCTGATCTTTCGGGCATGCCGCTTGACAGAGACATTGATTTTGGCATTGATTTATTCCCAGGAAATCAACATATATCTAATCCTCCTTACCGTATGGCTACTCCTAAGTTAAAGGATTTGAAGGAGCAATTGCAGGAGTTGCTTGATAAGTTTCATTAGGCCCAGTGTGTCATCATGGGGTGCTTATGTCTTGTTTGTGAAGAAAAATGATGGTTCCATGCGTATGTGTATTGACTATCGTCTTTTGAACAAGTTTACAGTGAAGAACATGTACCCATTGCCTCGCATTGATGAATCGTTTGATCAATTACAAGGTGCCATGGTGTTTTCCAAGATTGATTTGTGTCCTAGCTATCATCAGTTGAAGATTCGAGAGCCGAATATCTCGAAGACTGCTTTCAGGGCCAGATATGGTCATTATGAGTTTCTTGTCATGTCATTTGGGCTGAACTATGCCCCACAACCTTTATGCATTTGATGCACAACGTGTTCCGGCCTTATCTAGATTCTTTCATCATTATGTTTATCAATGACATTCTGCTATATTCCCGGTCTCGGGAAGATCATGAGCAACACTTGAGGATCGTGCTTCAATCTTTGAGGGAGAAGAGATTGTATGCAAAATTTTCTTAGTGTAAATTCTGGCTTGATTCAGTAGCTTTCTTGGGTCACGTAGTGTCTTGTGATGAGATCAAGGTAGATTCGAAGAAGGTGGAGGCAGTGCAGAGTTGTACTAGACCATCATCATCTACAGATATCCATAGCTTCCTTGGTTTGGCGGGATACTATCGTCGCCTTGTAGAGGTGTTTTCATCTATTGCAACACCTATGACCAGGCTGACCCAGATGGTTGCTCCATTCAGGTGTACTGAGGAGTGTGAGCAGAGCTTTCAGAAGCTCAAGACAACTTTGACTACAACTCCAGTTTTGGTTTTGCCTACAGGTTCAGGGTCTTACATTATCTATTGTGATTCCTCGAGGATTGATCTTGGATCGGTGTTGATGCAGGACGGTAAGGTAATTGCCTACGCGTCCAGACAACTGAAGGTGCACGAGAAGAATTATCATGTCCATGATCTCGAGTTAGCAGCCATTGTTCACGCCTTGAAGATCTGGTGTCATTATTTGTATGGTGTTCCTTGTGAGATCTACACTGATCACCGGATTTTGCAGCACCTGTTCAAGAAAAAGGACCTTAATTTGCGTCAACAGAGGTGGTTGGAGTTACTTAATGACTATGATATCACTATATTGTACAACCCGGGGAAGGACAATGTAGTGGCTGACGCCTTGAGTCGCCTGGCAGAGAGTTGGGGAGTTTGACATATCTTCCGGCAGTAGAGAGGCCCTTAGCATTGGACGTTCAGGACATAGTCAGTCAGTTTGTGAGATTGGATATTACAGAGCCAAGCCGAGTATTGGCTTCTGTGGTTGCTCGGTCTTCTCTTTATGACCGCATCAGGGAGCGCCAGTATGACAATCCCCATCTTCTAGTCCTTCAGGACAAGGTTCAGCAAGGTGATGCTAGGGATGTGACTATTGGTGATGATGGCGTGATGAGGATGCAGGGTCGGATATGTTTTCCCAATGTGGATGGCCTTCAAGAGTTGATTCTTGAGGAGGTCCGCAAATCGTAGTATTCCATCAATCCGGGTGCCACGAAGATGTACCAGGACTTGAGACAACACTATTGGTGGAAGAGGATGAAGAAGGACATAATTGGGTGTGTTTCCAAGTGTCTCAACTGTCAGCAGGTTAAGTACGAGCATCAGAGACCGAGTGGTTTGCTTCAAAGGTTAGAGATCCTAAAGTGGAAGTGGGAGCGGATCATCATGGACTTTCTGGTTGGACTTCCACGGACTTTGAGGAAGTTCAATGCTATTTGGGTGATCGTGGATCGGCTGACCAAGTCAGCTAATTTTTTTCCTAGTGTAGACTACTTACTCTTCAGAGAGATTGGCTGAGATTTACATCAGAGATATTGTCCGCCTTCACGGTGTCCCAGTATCCATCATTCTAGACAGAGGTACATAGTTCACATCACGATTCTGGAGAACCATACAAAAGGAGTTGGGTACTAGGGTGGAGCTGAGCATAGCCTTTCACCCTCAAACGGACAGGAAATCCGAGAGCACGATTAAGATTCTTGAGAATATACTCTATGCTTGTGTGATGGATTTTTGAGATTCATGGGACCAATTCTTGCCACTTGTGGAATTTTCCTACCACAACAATTATCAGTCAAACATTCAGATGGCACAATATGAGGCTTTGTATGGTAGGCGGTGTCGGTCCCTAGTGGGTTGGTTTGAGCCGGGTGAGGCCCAATTTTTGGGTACATACATGGTCCAGGATGCCCTGGATAAGGTGAAGGTGATTCAGGATAGACTTCACACAGCCCAGTCCAGACAGAAGAGTTACGCGGACCGAAATGTTCAACATTTAGCATTCATGGTTTGAGAGCGAGTCTTGCTTCGGGTATCGCCTATGAAGGGCTTCATGAGGTTCAGGAAGAAGGGAAAGCTGAGCCCGAGGCACATTGCTCCTTTTGAGATATTGTGGCGTGTTTGGGAGGTTTCTTATGCGCTTGCCTTACCTCCCAGCCTAGTAGGAATTCATACGGTATTCCATATTTCTATGCTCCAGAAGTATCACGGTGATCCGACTCATGTATTGGATTTCAGCTCAGTCCAATCGGACAAGGATCTATCTTATGTTGAGGAGCCAATGGCCATTTTGGATAGGCGGGTCAGAAAGCTATGGTCAAAGAACATTGCTTCAGTAAGAGTGCAGTGGAGGGGTCAGCCGGTAAAGGGGGCGACTTGGGATACAGAGCGGGATATGCGCAGCCGTTACCCTCATCTTTTCCCAGCTTCAGGTATGTATTTACACTCGTTCGAGGACGAATGATTATTTTAAGAGAGAGAGGATGTAAATACCTGGCCGTTTATTTTGAGAGTTAAAGATCGGATCCCCCATTATCTACTTTCCCCATATCTTATTTTGCTATTTTGGTTGTCGAGAGGGTTCATGTTGAGTTTTTGAAACGAATTGAGACACTTAGTCTCTTATTTGGGAGTTAAGTTAGAAAAGTTGATTGGATGTCGACTTGTGTGTATAGATCTCGGATTTGAATTTATAATCTTGTGTTAGCTCCGTTAGGTGATTTTGGACTTAGGAGCGTATCCAGAATGTGTTTTGGAGGTCCGTAGTATATTTAGGCTTGAATTGGCGAAAGTTGGATTTTTGGCGATGTTGGTCGGCAGTGGAAATTTCAATATAGACTAGAATGGAATTTTGGAAGTGGCAGTAGGTTCGTAGTGTAACTTTTGACTTGTGTGTAAAATTTTGAGTCATTCGGACAAGGTTTGATATGTTTTGACATCGTTTGTATAATTTGGAAAAATTCAAAGTTCCTTAGGCTTGAATCCTTTCATAATTCGTGTTTTCAATGTTGTTCAATGTGGTTTGAAGGCTCGATTAAGTTCGTATGGTGTTTTAGGATTTGTTGGTATGTTTTGTTGAGGTCCCGAGGGCTTCGGGTGTGTTTTGGATGCTCAACGGGTTGAAAATTGGACTTAGGCCATTGCTGAAGCTTTTCTGGTGCTGGTGTAATCGCACCCGCGAAGAGGCCACTGCAGGTGCAAGCCCGCAGAAGAGGGACTTGGAGCGCGTAAGAAAAACTAGAGCCTAGGATGGGATCACAAGTGCGAGGTATTTCCACATCTGTGATGCCTGCAGATGCGAGGAAGGAACCACATATGCGGTGAAAGACCGCAAGAGCTGGCGTACAGGTGCGACCCATTTCTCGTAGAAGCGAGACTAGAGGACTTAAGTGATTTCTGCACTTGCGATGGGGTTTCCGCATGTGCGACACCACAGGTGCAAAGAAGAGCCCGCGAGTGCGATAATTGTTGGGCAGATAAGGCAGATTCGAGGGTTTGATATTTCATATCACAAAATTCGATTTTGAGCTCGGAAGAAGGCGATTTTTTGAGGGTTTTGAAGAGGAAAACATTGGGTAATGATTCCTAATCCTATTTTGATCACATTTCATTAATCTATTGTTGTTTTCTTCATTTAATCAAGGAAATTGAGTGAGAAAGTGGGGAAATAGGGGAAAGTTCCCCAATCGAATTTCTGAGTTTTGAGTGGAAATTAGGCATCGATTTTGGGTGATTTTACCTCGAGTGATCTCTTGAGTGAATGGGTGTTCTAAATTGGTAACTTTTACCCGATTCCGAGACGTAGGTCCGGGGAGGCCTTTTGGGCGTTTTTCCTATTTTCTTTCCTTAGCTTCAAATTCATTAACTAAAGTAGTTACTTGTAGTTATATTTACGTTATGTAATTGATTTTATTAGATTTGGGCCATTCGGAGTTGGATACTCGTGGCAAGAGCGTGGTTTCAGATTGATTTGCGCTTGTTTCGAGGTAAGTGGCTTTCCTATCCTTGTGCGAGGGAACTTCCCCTTAGGATTTTTGTACTGTTTGATATATGAGCGCCGTGTACGTGAGGTGAAAAGTACGTACACATGCTATTGATGGAAAACTTCATTTTCACTAAATCATAAACTGTTTTCCTCTTTTGAATTGCACTAGTATGTATATTTGCCTTATTTAGATTAGAAAAACATGCCTACATGTTTTGACTGTCTACTTGAATTATGTGCATCATGTTTAGTGAAACTCCTGTTTTTCCTTAGTTGTATTTAGCCTAAACTGTAAACTTCGATGCTATAACAGTTGTGTCATTGGTTGAGATGCATATTTATTTTGGGACTACAGACGTATTCCAGGAGATCCCCCAGCACTGCATATTAATTTTTGGACTAAAGACGTATTCCGGGATATCCCCCTATATTGTTATTCCTTTGTTCTGAGCTGAGAGCTTTCTTGACTTGTATTACTGTGGACTTCCTTAGTTATTTCACTGTAGTATATATTTATATCTCTTACTGCTTTAGTTCGCTATACTTATACCGTATGTCCCTGAGTTGATCTCGTCACTACTCGACCGAGGTTAGGCTTGGCACTTACTGGGTACCATTGTGTTGTACTCACGCCCTTCCTGCACATGTTTTCGTGTGCAGATTCAGGTACCTCTACGCCTTAGTACTAGCCAGCAACATCATCAACCAGAGACTTCAAGGTATATCTGCACGCGTCCACAGATCCTCAGAGTCCCTCTTTATCTTGATTTGTTTTCCCTCTTGTACATCTTAGACTCTTGTATAGAAGACTGTAGATAGTTTTCGTAGAGCTTGTGACTCATGGTTGTGGGTTTGGGGAAGTGATGTGTATAATTTGTAATTGGCTTTACTTGTATATGTCGAGCGACATTTTTTCCTTTATATAGTAATTGCGAAGCTTAGTTGGCTTTTACCATTCTTTACTTTTGGATATTTCTATGTTAATAGGCTTACTTCGTCGTAGAGACTAGGTGTCGTCACGACGCCTTTCAGAGGGGTAAAATGGGTCGTGACGGAGAACTTGTCCGCTATCGCGTATAAGGACCACTGGGCAGAAACATATTTTAAAAACGGGACTTAGGATGTTTTAGCTCATTTTCTTTCATCTCTTGGACGATTTTGGAGCCTTAAAGAGGGGATTTCCACCTAGATTTTGAAGTTAAGTAATTTCTACCTAATGTGAGTTTAATACATAGATCATGGGTAGATTTCAACATATAAATTTGTGGAAATCATGTGTTTAGATGAAAAACCTAGGTTTTGATATAAATGGGATTTAACAACGAAAATGGTTATGGAACTTAGTGAATATCATATATTTGAGTTCATGAGGTTATGGGTAACAACTTTCTTCGAAAATTTTCGGAATCCGGGCACGTGGGCCTGGTGGTGAATTTTAGGAATTCTTCAATTAGGGCTGGGAAATCACTTTAATTGTTAGAATATGAACTTTTGAACATGTATTGGTTTTCTGGTATAACATTTAAATAGTCTCAAGTCTTTTGGCATCGAATTGAGGGTATAAAGCACAATCTTGGGCTGAACAGTAGGATTTGAGACGAGGTAAGTATCTTTTCTAACCTTGTAAGAGGGAATTAACCTTATAGGTAAATTGATATAATATGTGTTCCGATATTTTAGGGCTACGTGCGTACGAGGTGACGAGAGTCTGTATGTAGGTACAACTTATTCTTATGTTCAGGTAGTTTAGGACCCAAATCATGTCATACTTGCGAAATTTGCACCTTACTAGAAAATTTAAATGCTTAAATCATATCGGAACTTGATAAAAGAATTGTAAAAGGTCGAATTTTATTTACTTAGGTATCAGACGGGTGACTTGACCGTTAATGAGAATTGATGTTTCCTTGAATATTAGACTCTTAATAATCTTCAAATCGTTTAGTTATACAGTATTTTTCTCTTCTTGTGAAGCGGGTTGGATGCCTCGGTAATAAATTAGATACATCTATGGTCCGTGCCATTGGACCCTCGGCAGTGCACAACTTAAATATTTGTATGTTGGATCGGGTCGTACGACATCGGAATAATTTGTGCATAATTATTCTTGAAACCCAACTAAATTGATATTGTTGCATTGGTTGGAGAGATTAATTTGTTAAATGGTGGAAATTAATAGAGCCTTACTATCAGGGAAATAATTGTTCATTTATGCTTGTTATTGCGTTTTCAATTGTATTTATATTGTCTATGCTTATTTATAATTTCATTATTTTATTGTTGGACCATAGTAAGTGTCGGAGTCCACCCTTCGTCACTACTTCTTTGAGGTTAGACTAAATACTTATTGGGTACATGGTGCTTATTAACTCACGCTACACCTATGCACTAACCGTGCACGATCTGAGGCAGGTGCATCTGGATATCAGTCTGGCGCGCATCCTTGACTTCTTCGAGACTTTGCGGTGAGTTGCCTTCTGAGCCCGTTTGCAACAATTGAAGTCTTTATTTTGCTTTATTTTTTGTCTATTCTCTTTAGACAGTAGTGTAATATTATTTTTTACATTCTACTAGTAGCTCATACACTTATGACGCCAAGTCTTGGAGATTTATGCTAGTAGTTACTTGATGATTTTGGGTTTTTGCTTATCTCACTTGCTTTCTAAAATTTCGATCTCTTATTTTTATTAAATTTTTATTTCTTATTTATGATCGACTCAAAATCAACTACTTCAAATCTTTAAAAGAAAAGATCACAGATTTAATTCATTGTTGGCTTGCCTAGCGGTAACATTGGGGGCCATCATAGCCTATAGGAGAAATTGGGTTGTGACCGAACCCTGAGGGCTCAGGTGAGTGTCAGATAGGCTACGGAGTGGTTCAGACTTAGAATTCATAGTTGTTTCTCGTGTCTGCTATGGAGCTCGCATTTGCAAAGAAACCATTGTATTTGTGAGCTTGGGCATGGCTGGGGGACCTCGCATTTGCAAGGTAAAAGTTTGTAATTGCGAACATGGCACTTCCGCTTATGCGAAGGCAGAGCAGCATTTTCGACTCAGTACCTTTTGTGACGATCTTCACATTTGCGAAGAAAGGTCCGCATTTGCGAGGGCATCGGGGTTTTCATTTGCGACCATTTTATTGCATGCGGTTACTAGGATTATGAGACGAGTTCACAATTGCGACCTATTTCTCGCAATTGTGAACAAGTATCGCAATTGCGACATCTGCAACTGTGTAAAAGTTGAGTTAGACGAGATTTCTTTCATTCTTTCAAAATTTCAAACCTAGAGAACCCAGAGGCGCTTTTCCCAAGAGCCATTCTTTCCCAATTCATTGGTAAGTGAGTCTAACCTACTTTATTTCAATTTTCCATTACATTTCATAATATTTCAACCTAAAATCTAGGATTTTCATGGTGGAAATTGGGGGTTTGGGAATAATTAGGGGTTTTTGTAAAATTGGAATTTAGACCTCAAATTGAGGCCGAATTTCGAAACAAATTACATAACCGAACTCGTGGGTGAATGGGTAATTTGGTTTTGGTCCGAATTTCGGGTTTGGGTCAAGCGGGCCCCGTAGTTGAATTTTGTTGTCTTTTTCAGTAATGAGCTAAATTGAACCTTTTTCATTCGTGGGTAGTCCCTAAGGCTTATTTTGAATCGTTTGGCTGATAATTTGCTAGATTTGGTTGGTTCATAGGCTTGTTTGAAAGGAAAAACAGTGGTTGAGCTTTGAGTTGATCGTTTGGAGAGAGGCTAAGTGTCGTGGTTAACCTTGATTTGAGGGATTAGGACTTGTTTGTTATGTGCTACTTGTTCAAATGTTGGGATACGACGTATATGTGAGGTGGCGAGTACTAATGCGTTGTTGTTGGGTTAAAGCATACAAATGAGAGTTTTTCCTTTTAATTTATTTCTTTCTTTAGTCATAATATCCATGATTATACTAGTTAAGTTCTAAATAGATGGTTATTTCCGCATTTATGGGTTATCTGTTATAATTTAGCATTGTTTTGGAAGTAGAGATTGGTATAGTGGGACCATTGTTGACATAAGACTTGATCTTGCTTATACTATCTCCCAGTTGTTATATATTCATTTTTACATGGTAAGGAAGAGTGTTAATGCATGAAGGGTGACGCCGTGTCGTATTTGAGAGTTAAAGTCACGACCCAAAATCCACTAAGGTCGTGATGGCGCCTAACACCACCATCAGTCAAGCCAACATTGAATGATTAACTTAATTATGCATTTTAGTATTTTTGAAACAACACTTTTCATCAATTAAGTAGAAAGAAATAGAACTTTATAGGTTAACTGATAATATTTTCTCAACTACAATAATAAACCACCCATAAGCGCCCCCAAAAATCGGTGTCACAATTACATGAGCATCAAGTAGGAAATATAATACATTACAACATCTGTCTGCAGTATAATTTAGACAGGAGAATATAAATAACTCTGATGGAGACTCTGCATGCTGCGAATTGTAACATAAAATGAAGCTCACGGTAAGTCCCCGCAACATCCTTTCTTTTGCGCCCAGAAGACCACCTAACAAATATGTACCTGCAGAAAAATGTGCAGCAAGTGTAGCATGAGTACGTAAATCAACATGTACCCAATAAGTATCCAGCCTAACCCCAGAGAAGTAGTGACGAGGGGTGGACATCGAGACTTACTAATGGTCCAATAAGACATGCATAGTAATAAGTAAACAGATAAGGGGCAGAGTAAATAAACGAATTAAACAAGTATAAATAAGTGGAACAATCCTCCTCTCAACAATAAGATCAACTCTCGATTAGAAGTCACCTCCTCTACCGGAGTGTGTGTGTGTATATATATAAAATTGATCTCACCAGATGGATCTCCATAACTCAAATCAGGAAAAATCTCAAATACACTGTCCTGTTTACAAATAATACGCACGATTCATAGAAGGATTTTTACAGAAATGTCGAGGCGTACGACCCGATACCATCATAATATGGTATATAACCATATATACATCTATTATATACATCTTCGAGGCGAACGAATTGCCGAGGAGAACGACCCGATCCCATAAGGTGTGCGCACTACCGATGGTCGAACGACACGAATCATAGATGTATCTTTCTTGTCGAGGGGAACAACCCACTCCCATTAGAATAAGAAATCTTTGAAGGCCCCTTGACCCCACTCATGAAGGGACAAGTGAGTTTTAGGAAATCTATGGGGAAAGCCCTTCGATGAGAATGAGTAACGTGGGGAAATTCGTAAGAGGAGTAAAATTATTCCGTGGCAAATCATAAAGTTCGTCCGATATCTACAATGACGAGTTTATTGCTCTACAAAAATCTAGTATCAAATTTAATATGTAGTAAAGGAATCTAATAGGAAATAGACAACTCAAATAGTTCAGTTATTTCATGGCTTGAACCTGAGTCTACCCGACAATAACATGAATATAGCTACGTGCGTTCTCTCGTCACTTCGTGCGTACACAGCCCCCACAACAAGTAGAAATTATAAATTACAACACCAAGGGGTAGTTTCCCCCTCACAGACTTAGACATGAGACTTACCTCGCTCCGAAGATCCTTAATCCAGCTCCAACTCCACTCTAGCACCCCAAACCAATGCCCGTCTCCCAAAACTAGTCAATTAATGTGCAAATCCATAAATATATACTCTAATATTCATAATAAATCAATTTATAACCATTTCCCATGCCGCTCGAAAAGTTAATAAAACTAACCCTCGAGCCCACGTGTTGGGATTCCGAAATCTTTCGAAGATAAACATTACCCATAACATTACCAACTCAAACATATAATTTATTCCCAACATTCCCAAATTCGTGATCAAAATCCAAAAATATAATTTCTAGATTTTCTACCAAAATGCCTCAATTTCTATAAATTTCCATGTTTAAATCCATACATATACCATGTATTTAACTTGAAATATATGGGAATCACTTACCTTGTGATTGATGCTGGAAATGTTACTCCAAAATCGCTCCAAGCTGAGCTCCTATGGAGGAAATAAAATGACAATGAGCAAATTCCCGTTTTAAAACTTCACTGCCCAGGTCCGCCTTCTACGCGATGGCGGATAGGCCATCGCGATTGTGAAGGCCAAAAAATGCACTACCTCAAATTTCCTCTTCGCGCTCGCGTCAGCATTCCCGTGTCCGCGTAGGCTGGTCCATACCCTGTTCCGCGTTCGAGGCCCCTTTGCCACGTTCGTGATGAACAACCATCAGTGGCCCCAAAAATCCTCCTTCGCGAACGCGGGACTCCCTTCCCGTTCGCTAAGGACAAAACCAGAACTAGAAACATCAATTTCTAAATAGCTCAACATGATTCGAAACCACCCTGAAACACATCCGAAGCCCCGAGGACCCCGTGTAATCACACCAACCAATTCCATAACATAACACGAACCTGCTCGAGGCCTCAAATCACATCAAACAACATCGAAATCATGAATCACACCCCAATTCAAGCTTAATAAACTTTAGAACTTCAAACTTCTACATTCGATGCCGAAATCTACCAAATCACGTCCCATTGACCTCAAAGTTTGTACACAAGTGAAATTTTACATTACAGACCTCCTTAAACTTCCAGAATTAGAATCTGAACCCGATATCAAAAAGTCCACGCACGGTCAAACTTCCCAAAAACCTTCAAATTTCCAAGTTTTACCAAATAACCCCGAAATGACTTACGAACCTCCAAATCCACATTCGGACGAGCTCCTAAGACCAGAATCACCACGCGGAGCTATTCCCAGGCTCGGAATCCCAAACAGACATCGATAACATTGAAATACCAAAAAGATGTTATGAACCATCCTCAGAAAATGAGAAACAAAACAAACAAGAATTGATATAGGGAATTGTACTCAACATCACATTGTTGCGGCGTGCAATCCGATCCATACATGATACTGTTGCTGCGTGAAACCCGATCCAACCATGATACCCGTGGCGGCGTGCGACCCGATCCAACCAATGTACCTATGATGGCGTGACACTCGAACCACACATAATAATCTATGAAGAAATACATAACAAGCTAGAATACTCATACCTACAAAATGCCCGAATGTCGGCCACAAACACGTCAAGTGCATAATACAATCCCTGGGGAGACTGATAGCGCCATACGCTACAAAACTCAAGCTCGACCTAGGTGCTATTAATGACCTGCATCCCGAGAACCATCCTGCTCATATATCACCACAAGTTTCACGGACCACAACGCATGTACGAATAATCAAGCAGTCTTACAACCCACATGGAAAAATATGTTATTGAAGGGAATAGCTACCGATTAAAATAAAATCAAAAGCTTAAGGACTCCCCCATTAGAAACTCTATGTTGAAATGAACATATCTGGACCGATATAGAGCCCATATTCACATTTAGATCCATCCACAGACTCAAGCTTATTTTGATCATACCGCACTATGATAATAACCTTTCAGAGATCCACAATAACCCTTTTCCCATGACACACAAGAACATCTGTCAAATCCAGAACAAACTTTCACAGTTCACAACCAAATGATTAGGGTTCCTTCCAGGACTAAACTCACACATTAGCGATAGTACAATAATCTCCATACTTGGTTTCAATCTTTAATCAATCAAGTGACTACATGTCACACTTATACAATCTTCTCGTGGGATATGCTCCCACGACCTTCCGCACCAGGTGACAAAGTATGCACATCCATACCACTGGCCATACAATGTTGTAAAGAGAATCGAAAATCCGCAAATCAGTACACAAAGCCACTTACATAGGACGCCGATCTTAGGTGACACTAAAGACAATACCGACTTACTCTAAACATCTGAATTCTTTCATGCTCATCCAAGCCCGTATCATTCTTGTCAACAATGAACTGCAACCTTGATCCTCACGTTCCAATTCCCATGCCGCTCACTGTACGTAACATGTCAATACGCGAGAGTACAAGAATTCCATCATAACTCCTGAACAACTTATAAAATAAACACTTCGACATATAGAAACCTTTCACTTAATTCTTTTCAGGAGAACCATTGCAACATGCGACTGAATTCCCATAACCACAGAAAATACAATCCTCAAGTAGTGGTCTAAACCACCATAACTCTTCCGGGATCCATCTACACATAACATGCCATGATAATCGAATACCTCAAAATATATCAAATTACGGCACCCGTCAAGCCTCACACGTACCGCCACAAATCACATGCATAACTTAACACGCGGAAGGAACTGATCATTGCCACCATCATGTCGATTAAACCATTGCTAACTGAACCAACTTCTTCTAATTTACTCGTTACTTGCCCAAGAAATAATAATCGCTCCATTTGAAACATAAATGAAACTCAACAACACTCATACTGAGTGAGCCAATCCACGAGACCATATCGTCACAATACACATGAATAATCTCATATTCTCTTTACGCGCACAATAGCATCACCAACTGGTACACCCGTTCTGCAATACATTCCGCAAATCCGAAGTTATATCTTCCCTTCCTCCAATACTACACGACATGCCCAATGATAATGTAAATCATTCCAAGTCCTTAGGCACTGCACTTATATTCTTGAACCCATTAGGACCACTGTCGAGAATCACCCACTCTGACTTGTTCCCAAATATAATCAAACTCCAATGCCCTGCTAGCACATGAAAATCCTTTCAAAGAAGCAACCAACTTAATTCCTTTCCTTATACATCACATCCACACGAAGCATAGACTCTGAGTCTTCCCAAAACCTGAACATGAACCGATAAGGCCAAATATAACACCTATTCTTCAAATCTTTTGCGAAAATTACAATTGATGTTTTCTTACCTTAGTCGTAATAACCACCAATACACCGATAACCAGAAACCACACAAGTAGACAACCACAGAATTCAATCATGGACAGTGGGCTCTCCCACTTAGCTTGAAGCTACAATTACATAACCCTGGGACCCACCGAGGTTCCTTCTTCCCCACCGACACCAGCTAAAAGTCCAACAATGCATTCCAAACTCGAAGTCATGTTGCATCTAAATAAAATCAATGGACCTAGTCATTGTCCACCATGAATTCCGAAATCGCTCCAAACTTTCCTCAAGGCGTGTGGCCGTCTTACCACAAAACTCATATGATACTCTGCGACTCTCCAACTTTGGTTAAACCCTCTCCTTTAAGAAACATCACGACTTTCGCTTTTCATAATCGACCTGCTAGTATGGAGCCCATATTCATATTTTGCTCCATCCACAGACCTCAAGCCGGTTCTGATCGTACCGCACTGGGATAATAACATTTGAAGGATCCACAATAAACCTTTTCCCATGACATACAAGAACATCCATCAAATCTGGAACAAACTTTCACAGTTTATAACCAAATGATTAGGATGCATTCCAGGCCTAAACTCTCACATTAGCGATAGTACCATAATCTCCATATTTGGTTTCAGTTTTCAATCAATCAAGCGACTCCATGTCACACTTATACAATCTTCTCATGGGATAGGCTCCTACGACCTTCCGCACCAGGTAACAAAGTATGCACATCCATACCACTGGCCATACAATGTTGTAAATCGAATCGAGAATCCACAAATCAGTACACAAAGCCTCTTACATAGGACACCGATCTCAGGTGACACTAAAACCAATACCATATTACTATAAACATATGAATTCTTTCCTGCTCATCCAAGCCCTTAACATTGTTGTCTACACCGAATCGTAACCTTGATCCTCAACTTCCAATTCCCATGCCGCTCATTGTACCTAACATGCCAGTAAGTGAGAGTACAAGAATTACATCATAACTCCTGAACTACTAATAGAATAAACACTCCCTCATATAGAAACCTTACACTTTATTCTTTTCAGGAGAACCATTGCAACACGCGACTGCATTCCCATAACCGTGGAAAATACAATCCTCAAGTAGTTGTCTAAACCACCATAATTTTTCCAGGATCCATCTGCACATAACATGCCATGATAATCGAATACCTCCAAATAAGTCAAATTATGGTGGTCGTCAAGCCTCGTACGTACCACCACAAATCACCTGCATAACTTAACACGGTAAAGGAAATGATCATTGCCACCATCATGTCGATTCAACTACTGCTAACCAAACCAACTTATTCTAATTTACTCGTGATTTTCCCTAGAAATAATAATATCTCCATTCAAAAATAACAAACCCAACAACACTCATCTCGAGCGACCCAATCCATGAGACCAAATCGTCTCAATACCCATGAACCATCTTATATTCTCCTTATGCGCACAATAGCATCACCAACTGGTACACCCGTTCTGCAAGAAATTCCGCGAACCCTAAGATATTTCTTCCCTTCCTCCAATATTTCACGGCATACCCAATGATAATGTAAATCATTCTAAGTCCTTAGGCACTGCACTTAAATTCATGAACCTACTAGGACCACTATTGAGAGTCACCCACTCTGACTTGTTCCCGAATATAATCAAACTCCAAGGCCTTGCTAGCACATGAACACCCTCTCAAAGAAGAAACCAGTTTAATTACTTTCCGTGTACATCACATCCGCACGAAGCATAGACTCTGAGTCTTCCCATACCCTGAACATGAACCGATAAGGCCAAATATATTACACATTCCTAAAATCCTTTGCTCAAATTACCGCTGATGTTTTCTTTCCTTAGTCGTAATAACCCAACAAAGCACCGATAACATTAAACCAAATAACTAGACAACCACACAATCCAATCATGGACGGTGAGGCTCTCCCTCATAGCTTGAAACTACAATTACATAACCTTTGGAATCCACCGAGATTCCTTCTTCCCAATTGACATCAGCTAAAAGTCAACAATGCATTCCAAACTCGAAGTCATGTTACATCCAAATAAAATCGGTGGACCTAGTCACTGTCCACCACGAATTCCCATATGGCTCCAAAGTTTCCTCAAGGCGTGTGGCCGTCTTACCATAGAACCCATATGATACTCTGCCACTCTCCAACTTTGGGTAAACCCTCTCATTTAAGAAACTTCACGACTTTCGCTTTTCATACTCGATATTCTAGTAATTCAACCACCACGAGACACCTGCAACCATGCCTTTCCTCATACTTTGCTGCCCAAAGATTACCCCAAATAAAATCCATACTTATAACACCTGAAGAAATTAGTCGCTACCAACTCTAAACCTCCTAGAAGATCATATTTATCAAGCCATTAATATTAGAAACACCCATTCGATTATGAACTACGACACACCGCTATCTCTAACAACTGGTCCTGAGGCACCATTTCACAATACCCAACCCCATAGGCAAATTGAAGAAGACCATAACACCGACGAACTTAACAAATTAAACAAGGACAATGACACCACATCACATATGAGAATTCCACCATGCTCGAAAATACCAAGTCTCGTTACTCCATTAGCCTAAACCTGAACATCCATAGCCTGATTGCCTTTCCTCCGCTGGAAATAGAATGTCGAACCTCTGAATCATACACTGAGGAAAACCTCCTTTTGAGTCATTCACTGCCCCGAATTATCAAAGCCCGTAACCTCATCCTCAACTTCCAATTCCTATGCCGCTCACTGTACCTAATATACCAGTAAGTGAGAGTACAAGAATTCTATCATAACTCCTGAACTACTAATAGAATAAATACTCCCTCATATAGAAACCTTTCACTTAATTCTTTTCAGGAACACCATTGCAACATGCGACTGAATTCCCATAACCGTAGAAAATACAATCCTCAAGTAGTTGTCTAAACCACCATAACTCTTCCAGGATCCATCTGCACATAACATGCCATGATAATCAAATAACTCCAAATAAGTCAAATTATGGCGGTCATCAAGCCTCGCACGTACCGCCACAAATCAATTGCATAACTTAACACACTAATGGAAATGATAATTTCCACCATCATACCGATTCAACTACTGCTAACCAAATCAACTTCTTCTAATTTACTCGTCATTTGCCCTAGAAATAATAATAGCTCCATTTAAAACATAACAAACCCAACAACACTCATCTCGAGCGACCCAATCCATGATACCAAATCGTCTCAATACCCATGTCACGACCCCAAAGCCTAATCCGGCCGCGATGGCACCTATCATGGAACTAGGCTAGCCAACCATTATAGACTATCATAATATTTCATATCTTCCCAAAATTTAGCAGATTTTAAAATAGCAAAACGAGATGAACAATTTATACACTTCCCCAAAACCTAGAGTCAACTGTCATGAGCATCTAAGACTATGAATACAATGTACAATAAGGTGACTTGATGCTGCAAAAACCTGAAGTACAAAAGACAAAACTATGAACTGAGGAAAAGAAAGGAGGTGAGATGGGGACGTTGAGCAGCTACCTCGATCCTCGAACAACTCCAAGCGCGTCTGAAAATCAACTAGTGAGATTGTCCTGTACCTGGATCTTCACACAGAGGTGCAGGCAGTAACGTGAGTACGCCAACTCAGTAAGTAATCAAAGTAACTAAAAACTTGAGGGTAGTGACGAGCATTTATAAATCATGTGAATCCATATAAGGAGTAACAGTGGAAAGAAATAAATTAGGCCGGGAATCTACAATCCGAATATTTCATAAAACTCCAGTTTCCATTTAAAAATCTCGTATCAAACATTTATCCAACATTATCATCAGAGGCTCGTATATACATATATCTATACTGTTGCGACGTGTAGCCCGATCCTTATAACATAAGCTGCGGCGTGTGGCCCGGTCCCATATAATAGTCGACTGCGCCCACTGGGGGTGTAAAAACTCCTGGAGGGGCTCCTTCAGCCCAATCTCTATATCTACTGCGGTGAGCAGTCCTATCCAATATGTACATTGTTGTGGCGTGCAGACCGATCTATATATAACATATATTGTTGCGGCGTGCAGCCCGACCCATATATAATCTATAGTGTTGCGGCGTGCAGCCCGACCCATATATAATCTATAGTGTTGCGGCGTGCAGCCCAATCCATATGTAATATATAATATATACATTGCTACGGCGTGCAACCCGATCCATGACTATCCTTACATACTCAGCTCTCGGCCTCACTCAGTCATCCTCACAGGACACACGGGAAATTTGTCTCAACTCACGGGACTCGGCCTAAAATACTTCTCAGAGTTTCAAAACAGTGTGATAATAGTGAAAACAACAACAAGTGGGAAACACAACTGAGTTCATAATTGTTATATCAGGATAGTGTGAGAATAGTGTAAAAGTACCTTTGAGGGTTTAAACAGATCGGCACAAGGCCCCAAAAGAATGTAAATCGGAGGCAGAGCTTATCCTCATGCAGGTATGGAGACAGAGCTTAGTCTCATGGAAGATACATGACAAGGCTTGTCTCATGCAAATGAAGGCAGAGATTAGCCTTGTGCGAATGTGGAGGTAGAGCTTAACCTCATGCAAGGTGGAGACAGAGCTTAGTATCATGTAATATGTGGGACAGGGCTTAGTACCATGCAAATAAAGGTAGAGATTAGCCTTATGCGAATGCAGAGGTAGAGCTTAACCTCATGCAAGATGGAGACAGAGCTTAGTCTCATGTAAGATGTGGGACAAGGCTTAGTCCCATGCAAATGGAGGCAGAGATTAGCCTTATGAAACGGAAGGCAGAGATTAGCCTTATGCAAATGGAAGGCAGAGATTAGCCTTATGCAAAGGGAAGACAGAGATTAGCCTTATGAAAATGCGGAGGTAAAGCTTAACCTCATACAGGATGAAGGCAGAGATTAGCCTTATGCAAGGGAAGACAACGTTTAGCCTTATGCAGAAAGTAGAAATAATAGCAGATAGTAGAAGAATTTCTTAACTGGTAGCAGATTTTGATAACGCGATTGTTGTGAGGATTGTGACTTTGCAGCATGTCTATCCTTTGTCCCTGCATCCAAAGAAAATCGTGAGTTTTGTAGATGGGGGAGGTTGATTCATGTCCCCGCTTGCTTTGCTTGTCCTGCTTTGCTTAGTCTGGTGATCCGGTTTGCATCATCGGGGTAGCGTTTGGATAAACAGAGTTACCTTACAAGCAAGCATGCATAGTTTTGTAAAGACATAGTAAAAATGTACTTTAAGAATTTTAGATGAACTAACGACTGTATCAAGATCCGAGACATTACAACCTCTTTTGCTATGGAATTTTGAGGTTCCTCCTCAAATTCTGCCCCGGTTAGATGGATTGATGTCTCTGACTGTTGTACATGCTACGATCGACTGATCTTGCTTCGAAATTTTGAGGGTCCTTCTCAAAATTCTGCCCCAGTTTTTGATTGTGGGGAAAATAATATTTTTATTGAATTGTGACTGAACCCACAAGGTTGCCTACATATCCCCTCTTAAATGGGAATCAGGTCGAGCGTAGTTCAATTTACATCATTTGAGAAAAGTATAAAGAGTTACACATAGTGTCGCTTGACTGCATCTGAATTGATCAGTTTTGGCCAGACTTCTCCGTCCATTTCTGCAAGTATGAGAGCTCCTTCTGTCAATACCTTGTGAACCATGTATGGACCCTGCCAGTTGGGAGGGAATTTCCCTTTGGCTTCATCTTCATGCGGAAAGATCTTCTTCAACACCATCTGCCCCGGTGTGAACTGTCTAGGCTTGACTCTTTTGTTGAAGGCTCTGGTCATTCTGTTATGATAAAGTTGTCTGTGACACACTGCATTAATTCTTTTCCTGTCTATGAGGGCTAGTTGCTCATAACGACTCCTTATCCACTCTACGTCGCTGAGCAACTTCTTGTATGATTCTCAAGGAAGGAATCTCCACTCCGGAAGGAATAACAACTTTTGTACCATTAACCAGTAAGTACGGAGTTTCCTCGGTTAATGTGCGGACTGTGGTGCAGTATCCCAATAAGGAAAATGATAGCTTTTCGTGCCACTGTTTGTGATTTTCTACCATATTTCTCAGTATCTTCTGGATATTCTTGTTGGCGGCCTCAACAACTCCATTCATCTGAGGTCTATAGGCTGTGGAATTCTTGTGCTTGAATTTTTAAAATCTCGCACATGGCCTTCATTAGATTACTATTGAGATTGTAAGCATTTTCGGTGATTATTGATTCTGGAACTCCGAACCGACAAACAATTCGATCGCAGACAAAGTTTGCCACGACTTTCTTAATCACTACCTTGTAAGATGCTTCTTCGACCCATTTTGTGAAGTAGTCAATAGCTACCAAGATGAACCTGTGCCCATTTGAGGAGGTGGGCTCGATCGGGCCGATGGCGTCCATCCCCCAAGTGGCGAATGGCGAAGGTGAGCTTGTTGCATTGAGCTCATTTGGCAGAACTTTTATCATGTATGCATGTACCTGACATTGGTAGCATTTCCGAACATACTGGATGCAGTCAGTATCCATGGTCATCAAGAAATAACCATCTCTAAGTATCTTTTTAGCAAAGACAAAACCATTCATATGCGGGTCGCATGTCCCAATATGTATTTCTTTAAGTAGCTTAGAAGCTTCTTTGCGTCAACACATCTCAGTAATCCTAAGTCGGGAGTTCTCCTATATAGGGTTCCCCCACACTGAAAGAAACTGTTGGACAACCTCTGAAGCGTACGCTTCGGTGTATGATTCTCATGCTCTGGGTACTCCCCTTTTTCCATGTATTCCTTGATGTCGTGGAATCAAGGCTTCCCGTATACTTCCTCTTTAACATGGGCACAATATGCTGATTGGCTATGGATCTTCACTAGAATAAGATCAATGAAGTTTTTATTCGGATCCTGTATGATGGATGATAATGTGGCTAGTGCATCGACAAACTCGTTCTGCATTCTGGGGACGTGCCGAAATTCTGTCTTTGTGAACCTCTTTCTCAATTCCTGCACATGGTACAAATATGGAAATATCTTGGAATTCTTGGTGGCCCATTCTCCTTGTACTTGATGTATAAGCAAATCTGAATCGCCGATTACCAGAAGCTCTTGAATATTCATGTCGATGGCCATGTTGAGTCCTAGTATGCAAGCTTCATACTCTTGTATGTTGTTGGTGCAAGGAAAATAAGTTTGGCAGATACCGGATAGTGTTGGCCAGTTTGCAATACTAAAATAGCTCCAATGCCGACTCCTAATTTTCCGCTCTATCAAAGAACATCCTCCAACCATCATAGGATTCAAAATGTCTTCTCCTATGAACAATACCTCTTCATCGGGAAAATACATTTTCAAGGGTTCGTATTCTCCTCCCACAGGATTTTCTGCAAGATTATCTGCCAATGCCTGTTCCTTAGTAGGATGATATGACAATGCCTATCCCTTAAATGATGTCGAACTCACTCAGTAGGATTTGCCACTTACCCATCTTGTCAGTGGGCATGGGTTTCTAGAAGATATACATCAAGGGATCCATCATTGATATGAGATATGTTGTGTAGGCACAAAAGTAGTGTCTCAGCTTCTGAACGACCAAGGTTAGAGCGCAACAGGTACGTTCCAGTAGAGAATATCGTGCCTCGTATGAAGTGAACTTCTTACTCAGATAATAGGTAGCATGTTCCCTTCTCCTTGCCTCGTCATGCTTCCCCAGAACGCAGCCAAAAGCTCCATCTAGTACTGCAAGGTAGAGTAATAAGGGTCTACATGGCTCTTGCGGAACCAAAACTGGTAGCGTCGATAGGTACTCCTTGATTCTGTCGAAGGCCTTTTGAAAATTCTCGGTCCATTTGGTTGCAGCGTCTTTTTTTAACATCTTGAATATTGGTTCACATATGGTTGTGGACTGGGCTATGAACCGACTGATGTAATTTAGTCGTCCTTGAAAACTCATTACATCCCCAACAGAGTCGCTATGATGTCACGCCCCCTTTTTTCCTCTCTTTTCGGATTTGTTAGGGTTTTTGACATTACTGGGATAACTCATTTCCTTTTTGTTCCTTGGTGTGGAAGCTCCTGGATGGATTTGACTTTTGATGGATCCAGTTCTATTCCTTGACGGCTGATGATGAACCCAAGAAATTTTCCAGCAGGAACCTCGAATGCACACTTTGCAGGGGTTAATTTCAAGTTGTATTTCCCCAATCTGTTGAAGAACTTCCTCAAATCTGCTATATGATCGATGGCTTTCTTGGACTTGATGATGACATCGTTCACATATACCTCAATCTTCTTATGTATCATGTCATGGAAGATAATAGTCATAGCCCTCATGTAAGTTGCCCGAGTATTCTTTAGGCCGAATGGAATCATCTTATAACAGTATACTCCCCACGGCGTGATGAAAGCAATTTTCTCAGCGTCCTCCTCGCCCATCCTGATCTTATGGTATCTGGCAAAGCAATCCAAAAATGTCTGGAGCTCATGTTTGGCACAATTTTCGATTATGATGTGTATGTTTGGAAGAGGGCAATCATCTTTTGGACTGGCTCGGTTGAGATCCCTGTAATTGACGCGAACTCTAACATTTCCATCCTTCTTTGGAACTGGTACGATGTTGGCTAACCATGTTGGGTATTCAACCACCCTGAGGACCTTACCACTAATTTGTTTGGTGACTTCCTCCTTGATTTTTAAACTCATGTCAGGCTTGAACTTCCGGAGCTTCTGCTTCACAGGTGGGAACATTGGATTGGTGGGAAACTTGTGAGCCACGATAGATGTACTTAGTCTGGTCATATCTTCGTACAACCATGCAAATATGTCTTCATACTCCTTCAGGAATTGTTTATACTCTTGTTTGTGTGGCAGTGAAAGGTGGATGCTGATGCGAGTTTCTTTGATAGTCTCTGAATCTCCCAAGTTGATTACCTCGGTCTCGTCAAAATTGGACTTAGGCTTTTTCTCAAAGTCCTCTACTTTTCTGACGATTTCCTCAGGTATGATATCTTCTTCTAAATCACTGTACTTTTGTTGCGTTGTCTCATTGCATGTACAATCATTGGTTCATCAAGACAGGCAATAATAATGCTCGGGACTCGTCGGGCCCTGGATGGTCTGACGGTCAAGTTTCTGAGGAACGATCCCTTGCTTACAACTTGGATTGTAGGGTCTTCCTCTTCCCCCTCCTCCTCAATGATGACACAACCATTTAGGTGGACTAGGACGAGGAGAAGGTGGAAGGCCCCTGGATCTTGTATGGTATGCTGATGATGCTAGAATGCACGAACCAACCTTTGAGGAAGGGGAATAAAAAATAAAATAAAAACAAAAGGTAACAAGTCAGTGAGGGTTATGACGAAGTATTTGCAGCATTTAAACACATATTGCAGGAATGTAAATGCACGTCTTAATTTGGGAGCCTTGTTGTGCCCGAGGTCAGCCTAGCGACAAGTTGATTTGGAGAACTTAGATGCCAAAATGCCTCATTTCATTAACATAGATAGACGAATCCCAAAAATGGTACTGAAAATAACAAATAAGTCACTAATGGCATCCGACCTTATTACATTTATGAAAGAAAAAAGGTAAATCTAGCCTATTTGGTTCCAGAATGAACTCCTCCAGATTCTATATTCTTGATTCCATCGAACAAGTTCCCCAGCTCGCGCAGTCCCAGCAGTAGGTACGCTCTAGCTAAGTGTCCTACTTCATTCTCCTCAGCGTTCTGGCAATCCTCGATCCTTTTGACGACTTTGCCTTCTAACTCCACTATATTTTGCTCCAGATATTCCAGCTTCCTATTGGAGAGTACAACCATCTCTCTCCGTTCCTCGATCAACCTCTTGTTGGTCTCATGTATTTCCCGGTGCTCGTTCTCGAAATCGAGGATCCTTTTGCGAAGCGGGTTGTACTTGACCTGAGCCTCAGCATCCTCATCTATGATTCTATTGCCTTGGCTGATTCCTGGCGTCACTACCCCGTCCAAGTTGTCTTCCAGCCATGCCTGGTAGAAAGGTGCACATCCTGCATGGTACCTGTCTGGTTCAATAGTATTATTCTCCATGATGATTTTTATCGCCACATGTGTTGAGCTTGGCACTTGTAGGGGACGTCATCGTCCTGGAAATCCGCTCTGAAGTGACCCATCTTGGCAACCCTTGGTACAACTTATTTTTTGTCTGCCTTCCTCATGACTTGGAGAGGAACATAGGGATAGTTACCTCTCAACCCGATCAACAATAAGTGTGGTGCATCCATGGATCTTATGATAAATTTGTTCGTCGGGAACCTCTCGAACATCCATTGCACCTGTTCCTCGATCATATTATCAAAGGATTCCACCCACTCCTTGGCAGTTTCTTGCTGAGCAAATCAGTCCGTAATGTAAGTCATCCTCTTGGGGTGATGGAAAGCAATGTGATCATTCCAAGCTCTTCGTGGAAGTTCGTGGTGATATTAACCGTTTTGAAGGTTTTATAGGAGCCATAACTGCAGCAATAGGTTGCAACCCTAAAAATGTTTAACTCCTCTTTGACAATGCTCCAAGGCTCGGTAAATATCACCTAAAGATCATAGGGAAAATGCTAAAGGTTTGCCATCGATCCCTTCTATCAAGGCCCTGGTTACCACGGCTAGCCTGTTATGAATCCTTTCCCTCTTTGTTGGTAACACTATCAATCCCAAAAGCACACAATAAACATGAATACCCTACAGTGGATGTGACCCAGAGACGTGATGGGAAACTCGTCATGATAGGTACGATATGATTTGCTGTGACCGTATCTTTCATACAAGTACTTGAAAGGTATGTGATATTGTTTCAAACACTCTAATTCAGCATTCTTCTTCAACCCCATCATTTTCAGAAAACCTTTGCCCGTGCGGTTCTCGGGTACCAACAACCTAGGGCTTTCCTAAGCTATCCCAGTAAGTCCTCCTATTTCTTCTAAGAGCGGCGTCATTTCAATATTCCCAAAGCGGAATACAGTTCTTTCACTATCCCAAAACAAAGTGGCAGCCTTAATCAACATGTTGTTTGGCTGAATGACCAGAAGAGAAGGTAAATAGCCCAGATGCTTCCTCACGTGTTTCTTATCACTTGAAGTAAGGTCTCCCCACCAGTCTAGGAGCATTAGACAAGTACCCTCGAGCGGACAACTCGAATGGGAAAGTCACGAATCGATCGACTGCACAGCTAATCGACTGGTTTTACCGCAAATAAGCCTTTCTGAATTTAGGGGGTGATATAAATAGGAAGAGTGCAACAACTCATCAAGCGTTGCTATAGGATTTGTTTAGGCACGAGTAGATTATGATGTTGAGCATGATTAATAAGCAATAAACAACATGTTGTCACGTACTTTCACGCAGTGAAAGCGATAAATACAACAATTATAATTGAAAAGAGGTTACAAAGGAAACAAGAAACATGTCAGTTTCATTTTAGGAAAATAAATACTTGGGATAGTAAACAAATAATTGCACATAAAGGGGAAAGGGAAAGGGTGCAAGCATTAACAAAATCGACCACATTTAGACAAATTCACAAAGTTGTTTGTAATGGTAAAATCCTAGACTCCCCAGCAGAGTCGCCATGCTGTCGCACCCCCTTTTTCCTCTCCTGATACCTTCTTCAATTTTATCCCCAAGCTTGATGATGTCAGAAAATTTACGATATTCAATTACCATCAGTCTCTCATAATATTGCGGGTCATGTGCCCTGACGAACAATTTGTTAATCCGTTGTCATGATCCCAAATCTTAACCGGCCATGATGGCGCCTATCTTGGAGCAGGTATCTCAATCCTCGAACAACTCCAAGCTTGTCCGGAAATCAATTAGTGAGATGGTCTGGTACCTGGATCTGCACACAGAGGTGCAGGGAGTAACGTGAGTACGCCAACTCAGTAAGTAATCAATGTAACTAAAAACATGAGTGTAGTGACGAGCATTTAAATCATGTAAATCCATATAATGTATAACAATGGAAATGGATAAATCAAGTCAAGAATTCTACGATTCCGAATATTTCATAAAACTCTGATTTCTATTTAAAAATATCGTATAAAAACAATTATCCAACATTTATTATCAGAGGCTCAGTGTAAAGAAGAGTGAAAACAACACTTTCGTAAAATATAAGCCCCTCGGGCACAATATCACTCACAATAAAGCCTCTCGGGTAAGCCTCTCAGTCACCCGTGTCTCCACTATCACTATCTCATGCTCTCACTCAACACTCCTACTCAGAAAGTACCATGAACACACACGAATGCTGCGGTGGGCAGCCCGCTCCACTACTATTTATATAAATATATATATTTATACTATTGCGGCGTGCAACCTGATCCATATATATAACATACGCTGCAGCGTGCAACCCGATCCATATAATAGCCGACAACACTCACTGGGGGTGTAAAGACTCCTGGAGGGGCTCCTTCAGCCCAAGCGCTATATCTGATGTGGCGAGCAACCCAATCCATAAATAACATATATTGATGTGGCGTGCAGCCCGATCCATATTTATATAATCTATATTGCTGCGGCGTGCAGCTTGACCCATATATATATATATATATATATGG
>ML347420.1:106177-184584 GCA_005239505.1 Nicotiana paniculata
ATATATATATATATATATATATTGTTGTGGGGTGCACCCCGTCCCATAACTATCCTCACATACTCGGCGCTCGTCTTAACACATATATACTATTGCGGCGTACAACCCGATGTATAGCTATCCTAACATACTCGACTCTCGGCCTGACTCAGCCACCCTCACCAGCCACTTGGGAAATTCATCTCAACTCACGGGGCTCAGCCCAAAATACTTTTCAGAGTTTATAAAGCAGTGTGATAAGAGTGAAAATAACAACAAGTAGGAAACATGATTGAGTTCACAATTGTTCTATCAGAATAATGGTAGAATGGTGTAAAAGAACCTCTGAAGGTCTACACAGGTCGGCACAAGGCCCCAAACATGGAAAAAACCCCTGAGTGTCTAAACAGTTTGGCACAAGGCCCCAAACTTTGCTCACATCCCATAACAAGTATAAACTTCTGAAAGACAGGATGTCATACTGTTTCAAATCGAATAAGCGGCTTAATAGTCGCTACGAGACGGACCATGTCATAATCCTTATCGGTGCACGCTCCCACGCTCGTCACCTAGCGTGTGCGTCACCTTATTTATCAACACAATATCAAATAATGGGGTGTCATACCCTCAGGTATAGAGTTACAATCGTTACTTACCTGAAAATAACCCAAAAGCTACTCCGCGATGCGCTTGCCCCTCGAATTGGCTCCCAAATGCTCCGAATCTAACCAAAATCAGATTAACATCATCAAAATTTGCTAACGGAATGAAACCCAATCGAAAGATATAAAATTTAACACAATTTTTGAAATTTCGCCAAAACCGAGCCCCGGGTCCACGTCTCGAAGTTTAATAAAATTTACATCACTAGAATCCTCATACTCCCATGATTCTATACATACCATAAACTCCACAATCAGACCTTAATGGCCCACTCAAATCACAAAAAGAATTTTCAAGTTTCCTCCACATTTTCCCAACTTTTTTTCCACTTTAATTCTTCAAAGTACAAGACTAATCCGTACAAAATAGCATAGAAACGAGTTTTATAATCGGGGAACTTACCTCCACTGAAGACCTTCGAATTACCCCTTCAATTTTCCCTCAAACAAGCTTAACCCGCATGCAACAATGGAAGAAATGACAAAATATTCACGGAGGCACGTTTATACACTGTTCTGCCCAGTTAATCCGCACATGCAGACAAATCCACGCACCTGCGGTCCCAGGTGGGCACCTGCGAAATCCCACTAACAGTCCAATTCTCGCACCTGCGACCCCTTTTCCGCACCTGCAGACTCCTCCTGCCTAGCCTCTTTTTGCACCTGCGCAAGGTCCTTCACACCTGCGGCATCACACCTACGGCACCCCATCCGCAGGTGCGGCCACACCAGTAGATTCACACCAACAGCTGTTTGCTGCAAATTTCCTAAGTCCAAGCCTTCGCTAACCATCCGAAATCAAACTGGAGCCCCCCGGGGCCCCAACCAAACATACCAGCACACCTCATAGCATCTTTCAAACTTAGTCGAGCCCTCGAAACACCAAAAACAACACAAAAACACCAAAATTAAATCAAATTCAAACCTATGAACTTTAAAACTTCTAAATTTCGCCAATGATGCCGAAACCAACCAAAACACATCCGGTTGATCTGAAAATTTGCACACATATCCAAAATGACATAACGAACCTGTTCCAACTTCTGGAATTCCATTCCGACCCTGATAGCCTATTTTCCACATCCGACCAAAAATCGCCAAAACTAACTTTCGCCAATTCAAGCCTAATTCTACATCTGACATCAAAACTTCATTCCAAACACACTCCTAAGTCCCAAATCACCTAACGAAGCTATCTGAGCCATAAAATCCACATCTCGGAGTCGTTTACCAATAAGTCAACTCCCGATTGACTTTTTCAACTATTAAGCTAATTTAAGAGACTAAGTGTCTCAATTCTCATCACGACCACTACGAACCCGAACCAACCAACCTAACACAACATAAATAGGCTAAGAAACATGTGATAAAGAAGAAACGGGGGAAACGGGGCTAATCACATGAAACAACCGGCAGGTTCGTTACATCCTCCCCTCCTTTAACAAACATTCATCCTCGAACGGGTCTAGAAACATACATGGAGTCTCAAATAAGTGAGGATATATTCTCCGCATTTCCCGCTCGGTCTCCCAGGTGGCATCCTCCACCACCTGTCCTCTCTACTGAAGCTATATCCTTAGGCCTCAACCGTCTGACCTGACGACCCAAAATAGCCACTGGCTCTACCTTATATGACATATCACCCTCGAGCTGAACCGTGTTGAAGTCCAAAAAATGAGACGGGTCACCAACATACTTTCGGAGCATCAAAACATGGAGCACCGGATGAATACTCGATAAGTTGGGAGGCAAGGCAAGTCTATAAGCCACCTCCTCAACCCTCTAAGAACCTCAAAAGGACCAATAAACCGGGGACTCAACTTTCCCCTCTTCCCGGACCTCATAACACCCTTCATGGGTGACACCTGTAATAGTACCTTCTCCCCAACCATGAAAGACACATCTCGGACCTTCCGGTCTGCATAACACTTCTGCCTAGACTGCGCCGTGCGAAGCCGCTCCTGAATCAATTTCACCTTGTCCAATGCATCCTGAACCAAGCATGTGCCCAATATCCTAGCCTCCCCCGACTCAAACCAACCCACCAGAGATCTGCACCTCCTACTATATAAAGCCTCATACGAAGCCATTTGGATATTCGACTGACAAATATTATTATAAGAGAACTCCGCGAGTGGCAGAAACTGGTCCCATGAACCCCCTAAATCAATGACACATGCACATAACATATCCTCTAAAATTTGAATTGTACGCTCCGACTGCCCGTCGGTCTGAGGATGAAACGTTGTGCTCAACTCGACCTGAGTACCCAACTCTCTCTGTACGGCTCTCCAAAACTGAGATGTGAACTGAGTACCTCTGTTAGGAATGATAGAAACTGGAACCCCATGCAATCGAACAATCTCCCTGATATAAATCTCAGCTAACCGCTCCGAAGAATAAGTAGTACCAATACGAATGAAGTGCACGGACTTGGTCAGCCGATCCATAATAACCCATATAGAATCAAACCTCCTCGAAGTCCGTGGGAGTCCAACTACAAAGTCCATGGTGATTCGCTCCCAGTTCAACTACGAAATATCAAATCTCTGAAGCAATCCACATGGACTCTAGTGCTCATACTTGACATGCTGACAGTTGACACACCGAGTCAAAAAATAAACAATATCTCTCTTCATCCTCCTCCAACAATAGTGTTGTCTCAGATCCTGATACATCTTTGCGGCACCCGGATGGATAGAATACCATGAACTATGGGCCTCTGCTAGAATCAAATCTCAAAGCCCATCCACATTGTGCACACAAATATGGCCCTGCATCCTCATAAACCCATCATCATCAATCACCACGTCCCTGGCATCACCGCGACGGACCCAGTCCTAAAGAACAAGCAAATGTGGATCATCATACTGGCGTGCTCTAATCTGATAATAAAGAGAAGACCTGGAGGCTACACAAGCCAATACCCGCGGAGGCTCTGATAGATCCAACCTCACCAACTGACCTGCTAAATCCTGAACATGAAGCGCTAAAGGTTGCTCTGCTACTTGAAGGTAGGATAAACTCCCCAAACTCTCTGCTTTGCGGCTCATGGCATCGGCCACTACATTGGCCTTCCCCGGATGATAAAAAATAGTGAGGTCATAGTCCTTGGGAAGCTCTAACCACCTCCTTTGACTCAAATTCAGATCCTACTGCTTAAGCAGATGCTGCAAACTACGGTGATCAGTGAAAATCTCACAATGCACTCCATATATATAATGACGCCAAATCTTCAAGGCCTGGACAATAGCTGCTAGCTCAAGATCGTGCACTAGATAATTCTTCTCGTGCACCTTCAATTGTCTGGACACGTAGGAAATCACCCTACTGTACTGCATCAAAACTGGTCTAAGGCCAACTCTCGAGGCATCACAGTAAACTGTATAAGAACCTAAACCCGTAGGAAAAATCAATACCAGAGCTATAGTCAAAGATGACTTGAGCTTCTGAAAGCTCTCCTCACACTCCTTAGTCCACCTGAACTGAGCACCCTTCTATGTCACTCTGCTCATAGGTGCTGCAATAGATGAAAACCCCTCTACTAATCGGCGATAGTACCCTACCAAACCAAGGAAACTGCGAATCTCGGTAGCTGATGACGGTCTAGGCCAACTCTACACCGCCTTTATCTTCTTCGAATCAACCTGAATACGCTCACTGGATACCACGTGCCCCAAGAACGCAACTAAAGCAAGCCAGAACTCACACTTCGAAAGTTTTGCATACAATCTCTTCTCCCTCAAGGTTTGAAGCAGAACTCTCAAATGCTGCTCATGATCCTCCTGAGAGCGGGAATACACCAAAATATCGTCAATGAACACGATGACAAAAGAATCCAAATAAGACCAGAATACACTGTGCATCAAGTGCATAAAGGCTGTTGGGGCATTGGTCAGCCCGAAAGACATAACCAAAAACTCATAATGAACATATCCAGTCCTGAAAGCAGTCTTCGGGATGTCTGGCCTCCGAATCTTCAACTGATGATAGCTTGAGCGCAAGTCAATCTTGGAAAATACCCTGGCACCCTGCAACTGATCAAAAAAGTCATCTATACGAGGCAAGGGATACCAGTTCTACACCGTAACTCTGTTCAGCTGCCGATAATCAATACACATATGCATAGAACCATCATTTTTCTTTACAAACAACACTGGTTCACCCCAAGGTAACACACTAGGCTGAATGCACCCCTTATCTAGGAGTTCCTGAAGCTGCTCCTTAAATTCCTTTAGCTCTGTTGGGTCCATATAATAAGGTGGGATAGAAATAGGCTGAGTACCTGGCACCAGGTCAATACCAAAATCAATGTCCCTATCAGGTGGCATGCCTTGCAAGTCTACAAGAAACACTTCCGGAAAGTCACGGACCACAGGAACCGAATCAATAGAGGGAGTCTCACTACTAACATCCCTCACAAAAGCCAAATACAATAAATACCCCTTATCGACCATACGCTGGGCCTTCAGGTAGGAAATCACCAAACTAGGCACATACTCAATAAAACCTCTCCACTCAACCCTTAAAGATCTTGGCATAGCCAAGGTCATGATCTTAGCGCGACAATAAAGAACATCATGACACAGCGATAGCCATTTCATGCCCAATATCACATAAAATCAACCATGTTGAGTAACAATAGGTCCACTCGGGTCTCCAGAACCCCAATAGATACCACACATGACCGATGCACACGATCCACAATAATAGCATCGCCCACCGGAGTGGACACATGAACCAATGCAACTAGAGACTCACGAGGCATATCCAGAAAATGGGCAAAATATGATGAAATATAGGAGTACGTAGAACTAGGGTCAAATAATCCCAAAGCATCTCGGCAGCAGACTGAGACAATACCTGTGATCACTGCATCGGAGGCCATAGAATCTGGCCTGGCTGGAAGTGCATAGATACGAGCCTGGCCTCCACCTGCACGACCTCCCCCTCTAGGGCGGCCTCCAGCTGACTGACTACCACTCCTAGTTGCCTGGGTAGGTGACGAAGTAACTGGATTTGAAGTCGAAGGCTGGCTCCTCATCTAAGATGGACCCCCAAGAAGATGAGGTCACTGCCTCCTCATATGCCCAAACTCTCCGCACTTATAACAACTCCCTTGAGTGGGAGGCGGGACTGAAAGGAACACCTGGAACCAGAATAGCCACTAGAAGAACCATGCATAGAAGAACCTTGAACTGATGGTGCTCGAGCTGCACCCTGGGCTGGAAGGGCACTGAATGAAGAACGGCCTGGCTGAGAACAGGGGGACCATGCCCCGAAGATGCACCACTATAGGCTGGGCGGACTGGCTAAGGAGGCTTGAATGAACGGACTCTACCATGCTGAAACTGTCCTCTGGAAGGAGCACCACTAGAACTACCAGATCCATGAAGCCTCTTGTCCTCCCTCTCCTCTCGATCCTGGCGGCGAACTGACTCAATATCTCGAGCAATATCAATAACCTGCTCGAAAGTAGAACCTGATACCCACTCCCAAGTCATCAAAATGCGGAGCTGATAAGTGAGGCCATCCACGAATCTCCTAATCCTCTCCCTATCAGTAGTGACCAACTCGGTGGCATGACGATCCAACTTTAAAAAATGCATCTCATACTACATCACTGATAGCTCCCCCTTGACGCAGCTGCTCAAACTCCATGCGCTGCTCTTCCCTGTGAGACTGGGGAACATACTTCTCTAAGAAGATAGTGGAGAGTTGATGCCAAGTGAAGGGTGTTTCACCAATAGGCCTACGCCTATCAAAAGACTCCTACCAAGTAATAGCAGCCCCAGAAAACTGAAAAGTAGCAAACGAGACCCCACTGGTCTCCAGAATCCCAGCAGTACGAAGAATCCTCAGACACTTATCAAGAAAACCATGGGCATCCTCGCCCTCAACACCAATGAATGGCGGAGGCTGAAGTATACTAATCCTCTCAACCTTGCGCTGCTCATCATCTGGCATAGCTAGAGCCATGAAGTCCTGAACTAGGGCAACCGGCTGGGCTGGAACTAAACCTATGAACTTTAAAACTTCTAAATTTCGCCAATGATGCCGAAACCAACCAAAACACATCCGATTGGCCTGAAATTTTTCACACATATCCAAAAGGACATTACAAACCTGTTCCAACTTTTGGAATTCCATTCCGTCCCCGATAGCCTATTTTCCACTACCAATCGGAAATCGCCAAAAACTAACTTTCGTCAATTCAAGCCTAATTCTACACCGGACATCAAAACTTCATTCTGAACACTCTCCTAAGTCCCAAATCACCTAACGAAGCTACCCGAGCCATAAAATCTGCATTCTAATGTTTCTTACCAATAAGTCAACTACCAATTGACTTTTTCAACTATTAAGCTAATTTAAGAGACTAAGTGTCTCAGTTCTCACCACGACCACTCTGAACCCGGACCAACCGACCCAACACCACATAAATAGGATAAGAAACATATGATAAAGTAGAAACAGGGGAAACATGGCTAATCACACGGAATGACCGACTGTGTCGTTATTTCTGTTCTTCATCTAATGCCAGCCTAATCTTGGCCGCTTCTGACCTCCAATGAGTGGCATACTCACGAAAGGTTTCAGTGGGTTTCTTCTTAGATTCTTGATGTAAAATATGTCTTGTGCATTTTCTGTGTTGAACCCGAACCGGTCCATGAAATTTGAGGCCATACTCACCCAATTAGGTCACTTCTTGGGGTCCTCGCTGATGTACAAAGACAAGGAATCCCCTGTGAGGCTCCTCATGAAACATTTCATCCGTATCTTTTTGTCTCTTCCAACTGCGACCTGTTTGTCACAATAGGTCCTCAAATGGACCCTGGGATCACCAGTTTCGTCGAACATCTCAAACTTGGGAGGTTTGTAACCCTCCGGTAGTTCTACATCAGGCTGTATACAGAGATCTTCATAATTTAATCCCTTGATCCCCTTACCTCCTTCCACGCCTTGAACTCGGCTAATCAATTTCTTGAGTTCTTCGGCCAAGTTCTTGATAAGTATATCCTTCTCACTGGATTCCGGTGTGTAAGAGATGGGTTGAGTGGAGTGAGGTAGAGTCTCAACGTATATGGGGTTATTCTGGTGGCCTGGTGCATAAGCATATAGTTGATCGTTTGTGGATTTTTGTGGTTCAGGAATGATAGGTGGGGTCTTTCGGGAGTGTGGCAGGTGTTTTGTTGGTATTGTAGTGGGATGGTTTAATTTTGCGGTGGAGTTATATAGTTGTGAGTTGCAGGAGGATTCTGTTTGTTGGGTGTATTCTGAGATGGTGCAGAGTTTTAAGTGTTTGGATGGCCAATGTCTGGGACGTTGAGCGAGAAGGATAACTTTGCTAGGTTCCGAACATGTTCAAGTTCCTCTTGAAGTTTTAGCAGCCTTTGCTCAAGTTGTGACACAGCATCAGTCTGGGTCTGAGTACCCCGACTGTCCGAAGCCTTTGGGTGTTCAACTGGTATAGCGTTTTCCTTTCTGATGTTGCTCAAGTCCTCCATCTTGCCTTTGTCTTTGCCTTTAGGCGGGTTAGGAGGAGGAGAAGGTGGAGGGCCCCTAGATCTTGTATGGTATGCTGATGATGCCAAAATGCACGAACAAACCTTTGGGGAAGGGTAATAATCAAAAGAAATAAAATAAAAACAAAAGGTAACAAGTCAGTGAGGGTTATGACGGAAGTATTTGCAACATTTACACACATACTGTAGGAATGTAAATGCACGTCTTAATTTGGGAGCCTTGTTGTTCCCAAGGTAGGCCTAGCGATAAGTTGATTTGGAGAACATATATGCCAAAATGCCTCATTTCATTAACATAGATAGACGAATCCCAGAAATGATACTGAAAATAACAAATAAGTCACTAATGGCATCCGACCTTATTACATTTATGAAAGAAAAAAAGGTAAATCTAGCCTATTTGGTTCCAGAACGACCTTCCCCAGATTCTATATTCTTGATTCCATCGAACAAGTTCCCCAGCTCGCGCAGTCCCAGCAGTAGGTATGCTCTAGCTAAGTGTCCTCCTTCATTCACCATAGAGTTATGGCAATCCTCGATCCTTTTGATGACTTTTCCTTCTAACTCCACTATACCTCGCTCCAGATATTCCAGATTCCTATTGGAGAGGACAACCATCTATTTCCATTCCTCAATCAGCCTCTTGTTGGTCTCATGTATTTCCCGGTGCTCGTTCTCGAAATCGCGAATCCTTTTGCGTAGCCGGTTGTACTTGACCTGAGCCTCGGCATCCTCGTATATGACTCTATTGCTTTTGCTGATTCCCGACCTCACTATCCCGTCTAAGTTGTCTTCCAGCCATGCCTGGTAGAAAGATGCACATACTGCATGGTACCTGTCTGGTTCAATAGTATTCTTCTCCATGATGATTTTGCAGTGCCACATGTGTTGAGCTTGGAACTTGTAGGGGACGTCGTCGTCCTAGAAATACGCTCTAAAGTGACCCATCTTGGCAACCCTTGGTACAACTTGTTTTCTGCCTGCCTTCCTCATGACTCGGAGAGGAACATAGGGATATATACGTCTCAACCCGATCAACACTAAGTGTGGTGCATCCCTGGATCTGATGATAAATTCTTCCGTAGGGAACCACGCGAACATCCATTGCACTTGTTCCTCGGTCAGATTATCAAAGAAGTCCACCCACTCCTTGGTAGTTTCCGGCTAAGCAAATTTGTCCGGAATGTAAGCCATTTGCTTAGGGTGATGGAAAGCAATGTGATCATTCCAAGCCCTTCGCGGAAAATGTTGGCGATATTGGCCCTTTTGAAGGTGTTCTAGGAGCCATAACTAGAGCAACAGGTTGCAACCCTCAAAATGTTTAACTCCTCTTTGACAATGCTCCAAGGCTCGGTAAATATCAGCTAAGATCATAGGGACAATGCTGAAGGTTTGCCCATCGATCCCTTCTATCAAGGCCCTGGTTAGTATGGCTAGCCTGGTATGAATTATTTCCCTCTTTTTCGGGAACACTATCAAGCCCAAAAAGCACACAATAAACACGAATACCCTACGGTGGATGTGACCTAGAGACATGATGGAAAACTCATCATGATAGGTACGGTATGATTTGTTGTGACCGTATCTTTCATACAAGTACTCGAAAGGTATGTAATATTGTTTCAAACACTCCAATCCAGCGTTCTTCTTCAACCCCATCATTTTCAGAAAACCTTTGCCCGTGAGGTTCTCGAGTACCAACAACCCAGGGCTTTCCCAAGCTATCCCAACAAGTCCTCCTATTTCTTCTAAGAGTAGCGTCATTTCAATATTCCCAAAGCGGAATACATATCTTTCACTATCCCAAAACAAAGTGGCAGCCTCAATTAACATGTTGTTCGGCTGGATGTCCAGAAGAGAAGGTATATCGCCCAGATGCTTCCTCATGTGTTTCTTATCACTTGAAGGAAGGTGTCCCCACCAGTCTAGGAGCATTGGTGGGATATTTCTGACAATATTGAATCTGGGGACCTCGTGCCCCATTTTCTACAAAACAAAAATGGTTAGGCCATTTCCCCCACCAGACTCGACTATACACTTATGATTAGCATACAGGCATTTAGTTCGCCAAATTAATGCATAGAACGTGATCGTGTCCGTTGGGATTATGAAAACCCCGGTGGACTTTTGGATAAGGCAGTCTTAAAGGGTTATTGTGAGGACGACACATTAACCCATCTAGGTTTGACTATGATGCATGCACAATATAACAAGAGTAAGGTTTCTATGGGGTTTTAGACCGGTACCCTCGAGCGGACAACTCAAAGGGGAAAGGCACGGATCAATTGACTGCACCGCTGATCGACTGGTTTTACTGCAAATAAGCCTTTCTGAATTTAGGGGGTGATATAAATAGGAAGAGCGCAACCACTCATCAAGCGTTGCTATTGGATTTGTTTAGGCACGAGTAGAATATGATGTTGAGCATGATTATGCAGCAATAAATAAGCAATAAACAACATGTTGTCACGTATTGGCACACAGTGAAAGCGATAAATACAACAGTTATAATTGAAAAGTGATTACAAAGGAAATAAGAAACATGTCAGTTTCATTTTCGAAAAATAAATACTTGAGAAAGTAAACAATTAATTGCACATAAAGGGAAAAGGGAAAGGGTGCAAGCATTAACAAAATAGAGCACATTTAGACAAACTCACAAAGCGGTTTGTAATGGTAAAAGCCTAGACTCCCCAGCAGAGTCGCCATGCTGTCGCGCCCCCTTTTTCCTCTCCTTTCGGATTAGTCAGGGTTTTTGACATTATTGGGACAACTCATTTCCTTTTGGGAAAAGGGATGTAAGGAATTTGAAGAGTCGCCACCTAACGAATTAAGGTGCGTTAGGGAACCTATTACGGGTCATTTATAACACTAATTGTATAGCTAGATATTAGGTAAGGGCTTGAAGTTACTTCAAGGGGGAAGGTTTTAGGCACCCCTCGAAGTTCACAACTGTGGGTCCCGGCCAAACTTACTTTGTGAATTAATTAGGTGCAAATAAGCAGTCTAAGAACACATATGTGAATGAATGAAGGCTTTAACCGATTAGAAGTCTAAGCACACATATTTAAATGAGTTAAAGGGGTCTTAAGTTATTTAACCTATAGGATCATAGCCATGCAATTCCCGGTAATCACTCCTCGATGAGGGGCTACACGTTGCATTAGCGCACGGGTCATCATATCCTTTTCTACCCATTACACCACCCCTTAGTGGTTATTATGCAAATTTTATTTAGAGAGCTCTAAGCTTTATGTTACCTGTCCCTTCCTTGTGGTCCCGGAGGAGTTTTAGGACCTCTAAATCGGGGTAATTATAGACAGGCCCTAAGGTATTTAGAAAAGAAAAAATCTAGGCGACAAGAAAATAACAGGTAGGACCAGCAAGTAAGTGAAAGAAAGAAATTAAAAGGCTCATGTTTATCTCCACACATATAACAAACAAACAACACGTATCAAACAAAAATCAAGCAGTTTTTAGAAAGAGCCATAGGACAGGATGTCTTGGTGAACATTAATATACAGAATATGCAACACTATTTCACAAAATTAATTTTAGGGTCCTAATCAGTTTGCCTGCTGATTTTAAGTCCTGTAAAACTTAGCAGTAAACAATCAAAAATACAGTTTCCAATTTTATATAGAGATTAATTACCTAAGGCTTGCCTAGGCGTGGGGCTGTACGTAGTAACAATGACAATATATTTTAAACAATTTTGATGTTATTTAACCTACAAGCATGCTAGTCTAGGTGACACGGATTTGAAAATGAAAGATTGGTACCATTTATACTCAGAAAAACATACTCCTATATGCGAGACTGTTTTTATGCCTCTTCAGGATCAGTGACTTATTTTAATTAAACTAGGAGTATTCAAACGAATGCAAACATAATTCCTAGAATATGGTATCTAAATTCACACAGGAGTGACATATATATTTTCATGTTAAAGTTATTAATTAACCTAATAGCAGGATTTCTAAGTGAGAATACTTGTGCACCATTAAAGTATGGATTAGCGACATGTGATATGCTAAAGCATTAAATGTGAAGCCCTAAGAACAGGATATCTAATGCATGTTTGATATGATTTGCAAGTAAATGAGCGTATCAGCCCTAGGACATGGATTCTAATGAGAACTCACAGAATATAAACCTATAACATGTTTTCTACCCAGTATCATTAACAAGATCATACAACTACCCTCCCCATTTTTCACTAGTCACCCCAGTATTTGTTTACAAATAATTATTACAGACCAATGAATAAATTACATAAATGAAATAGAAATCAAACTATAGGGAGCCTGAAATAGGCTCAAGGGAAACATATGATCTCAAATGCCAAAGTATTTCACAGCCACATTTGTGTCTAGGTGTCTTAGAGTTCCCTAAGGACTTCAAGGATCTCAGGGCAGTGCTCACACCTAGACTTTTCATAACAAGGATTGAGTAAGTGCAGTGTGGAAGGGCCAGCCCCAGTGTGCCAGAGTTCAAAGGGATCTCAAGAGGATCCCAAGGCAGTACACATACTAGAGGGGAAGAACCTAGGGACTTAGGAGTACAGTGAGAGTGCTTGACATAGTTTAGAAAAGGGTTTGACAAGAAAACAACACAGAAATAATTCAATAAGTAAAGAAGTTATCTGAAAATAAGGACTGATAGTTAGTAAAATACTTTGAAAACAATGTAAACGTTTTTTTTTGAAAAATCACTAAGCAGCCTGATTGGCTACAGAACCAACATGTCCAGCATTAACAGAATTCACACAGGGTATATGGAATTGGGACATACAGAACACATATAGTGAAACATATAGCAACATGAGCACAAAAGCCTTTTCAAGAGTTTTATAGGATTAAGGAGTTAATCATAAAACTAGTAGTAAAGACATAGAGCATGAATCACAGAACAACCATGTGGAAACAAATTACAATGGACAGATGAGGCATAGAACCAAAGTTACTTAGAAATATGAGACAACTTCGCAAAGCAGATTAAACCAGAACCTTAGTAAACAGATCAGGCAAACCATCAAACATGCTGACATACATGGAACAAAATCAGGTTGAGGCATGCTAGAGAAAGCAATAGGCAGATCCTTAGACATGCTAATCACAAGTTAAACATGACAGAATTCATATAGGGCAGTGATTAAACAAGGTAGTTCAGGCATGCTAGGTGAAACACTAATTTAGACATACAAGTTACACATTGAACAACAAGATGTTAAGAAGGAACAAGGCTGCAAATCAATGAACTAAAGCAGTAACAAAGCATATTGAATTTTGGACTTGAAATTGGATTAGGACATACCAGTCAAGGAGAGAAAAACATAGGATACGAGTAGATGTATTGCAATAACTAGCCTTGTCTTACAACCGGCTAGTTCACTGAGAGTTGCAAGTAACAAAGGAGAGCAGGGAGTTTTGAGTGTAAGAGAGAGATTTTGAACTAGTATTTGTGTGTGTAGTAAGAATAGAGGAGAGTATATATAGAAGTTGAAAGCTAGACAAAATAAGGTGAAAAATAAATTGTTCAGTAATTAGGGAGGATTACATGCATAAAATCAGTATGGTCTTCCTCTAATTAAGGGGTAATCAGTTAACGGTGAAGAGCAGGGCAGATAATTAATGAAATAAATCAAATAAACTTAGGTACGGAGCAGGTAATTAGGGGTAAATAAATAAGAGTTTAATTAAGGAAACAATTAGTAAGAATCAGCAAGTATCATAGTTAATCAAAATAAGGCAAGAAATAATTAAAAGGTGTAAAAAATAGGGAAATAATCGAGAAATTAGCACATAGGTATCAATATAGCAAATCAGTGAATCAAAAATTCAAAACAACACTGATTTAAGGAGAAAAATATAGGTTTTCCATGAATAAACAAACAGACTGATTATAGACACGTAGAATCAGTCGAGAAATCAAACCAGGAACCCTAAGAAAGGCACATTAGGGTAAAATAACAAGATTTTCAAATTAAACGAAGAAGAAATCATGCAAACCAAAGCACGGAACAAAGTCATGTAGCCAGTAACACGGACAAGCTCATAACCAAAACAAAATGCCAAAAATTGGGGGTTTTAGCATAAGCTAGTTAGGGTTAAGGCAAAACTCAACAATATAAGTCAAAACACATAAGAACAGGGTATTAAACACTTAAAAGTTATAAAACATTTTGAAGAAACTATTTTTAGGAAACCCTAGTTTAGGAGAATGACAAGCCACTCGAAAATCAGAAGATTTTCATAAAAACAAGTGAAAATAAGTTCGACCCTTCTCAAATCTGTACAGATCTGAGAAGTTCAAAGGACGAAATTAGGGGTTTAAAAAAATAACACAGAGATGAAGACATAGGCTTAGAAATCCATATGTTTAAGACAAAATAAGAAGATCTTACTAGAAATGGAACCAGAGTAGCCTGAGACAGGAAAGAAAGGGCCAAAGGCGTAAGCGGACTAACCTTGGTCCCTTGAGGACATTAGAGACAGAAGTACCCAACGTAAGAGAGACCCTTGGAGGTCTGAGGATGGTGAGAAACCACCATGGATGGCGGTGGAGAGTGACGGTGAGGGGGAATTAGGGTTGGGTTTAGAGAGCATTTGAGAAGAAGGGACGTGAGTGATGGCGGGGTGAGAATAGGAAAATGAGGGGTTTGGGGGGGGGGGGGGAGTTAGGTTTAATTATGGTAGGAATAATCTGGGTCGTTGATCAAAAATGATCAACGGCCAGGATTCAGTAAGACCTGGGTCGGGTAAGGTAAGAGGTTGGGCTTGGGTTTATTGGGCTACTTTATAATGGTTTTGGGGTAGTTAATTAGGCTAAAATTGAAACTAAATAAGGCCATTTGTTAAATACCCCAAATGAATTAATTAAAAATACTTTGTAAAATAATTACTGCTTATAAAAATGAATTTCATGCATGGAAATGTTTTTAAAAAAGGGTTATTTAGTATTTAAAAATAAAAAAGACTAATTTCTAGTAAAAAATAATACAAAAATGTATGCATGGGCTATAATTGCAAAGTTATTGCAATTGCAGCCAAAAGGTGCCTATTTGCCTATTTATAGAATAATTAGACTTAGTAAGACCATAAATAGTAAATTAAACCAAAAACTACATTTGAAATCGTTTGTGATGCAATTTTATGATTATTTATTAGAAATAAAATACTAGGAAAATTAATGAAAATATGAAAAGTTATGGAAAAATACCAATTGATGTTAATGCATGATTTTGAAGACATACATGCAATTAAGAAAAATTATTTTGGTAAAAATTGAATTTCAACACCACTTATAACCAACGAATCACAACTCCTCGTGGCATAGAAAAGTAACCCGCAGATCATTTCTGATCACAAATAATCTCAACAACAACCGAATGGCACATCCCTCGATAATATCAGTATGGATCCGATCAATTCGGCTCGGTGTAGAATACCCATCCTAATTGGGCCTACCAATGGACCCCCAAATCAACTCCCTGCACCCACAAATAATAAATAACCCTCCGAAAGCCCACAATGACTGAATCATAATACATACTATCATCTAGCTAGCATCGGCCATGAGTTCACAGTCCACAACCATGGAACAATCTGCTCCTGAGAACTCCCAGTTTCCAAATCCATAGAACACATGAGTCACCATATCTTATCCCACCTCCACCTTTAGAATGTCTAACACATATCTCATACACGATCATCATATGTGGAATACTTCTAAAATTATTCCGTGCCACATGGAAAAATTTGACTATCAGCAGTTGACCAACAAGGAGAGTGTCGCAGTACTAGTGAAGTATCCATAAATCAAACACATTGCCCTTCTGAAATGTACGCTCTAATCACCAATACCAAATAGCAATATCATTTACCTAGTCATTTGAAATCATCCATGCTGCCTAAGAATTCACGTTCTTCCCTCCAAAGCTGACATCTGGCTTTGCACGTGCAATCTCGATCCTACACAACACAACACATCAACCATGCCATCATGTGAAGAGCACAAGAATCTTATAATCAACTCTGATTCACAAGTAGAATATTTACCAGAACACTTAGAAACCTTCCATTTGATCCCATCCGGAGAAAATCCCAATACATAACATATTCCTCACGCCGGTAGGAAATATACTCCTCGAACCGTGGTAGAAACCATTGAAAACTCTCCGAAGCCCATTCGCACATAACCAAGCTATCAGAACCGAACCTCTCTAACTCAACCCAGCCACGTAGGCTTCCATAACCCAAAAGCATTGCCACGAAACACCAGTAGAGACTAGCCACCTCATAAGTACCCAAAGAATCGATTTTATCCATTATTATGTTGATCCAACCTATTACCAAGGTATGCTAGTTCTCCAAGTCCCTTCCAAATTGCCTTGAAATTGATACTTCTCCGTTCTAGAACACCACAATCCTTAACCAAAAATTTCACCACACTAGAGACCCTAGAATAAAAGCACAACGCCCTAAGGCCCATAATCCACTGACTTCCCTCTTAAGCACCCCAAAGCACCATACCTGAGACACCCACTCTAAAGAGACCATATGTGAACCTAAGGTTGTTTCCTTCGCCTTCCTAATACTGAAGCGTCGAATCCATAAGGATATAGAAATGCCATAAGTCTCGACACCATCCAATGCAAATCTCAGTTTCTAGCCATACACAAATCCTGAAGATTCCCCATTGCTACATATAAATCTTGAATGCATTAGAACCATTCTCGAGAGTCAACCACTCTGCTCAAATCTTGATTAAACTGATCAAATGGACCGAATGATCTGTTCCCCATTTGCACACCAACACCCTAAGAAGTAATCCACACTTCTAACACCAAGTAGATTCCTACTCCATGCGCACTACATCTCTCACCAACAACAATTCAAATCCTTCCATGATTCTCATGTACCCGTAAAGCATAATACAACCCGTATCAATAAATTCCTTTACTCGAGTCATCCTCGATCTCACCCTCTACAGAACATATCTTATTCACAAGTATACCTCAAACCGAAACCAATACAACACATAGCCGTGCAATCAACTTATCAATAGCAGACTCCCACACTTGGCTCAAAGACATAGATCAATACACACAATAACTCACAATGCCCATACCGTATTACTTCCATAATACCTCAGTGAGATTCAACTAAATCCTTCATAAGCTCATGTAACACAAACTATCTATTATCTCAAATCATCCACAAATCTCGCATTCACCTTTGTAACAGTCACGCCAACTCTCATAAGCGATCCAAACTCGAATTGCAACACATATAATTCACTAGTAAAAGAGAACTCGCTACAAAGCAACATAGGATCACACAACCTTAGGACACCCCGCAGGAGATAACCCACGTGCTTAGCCTCCAACTGACATCTTTCCATACCCTTCCATAGTTACAACTACTACGCAATTACTTAATCTTCCTGATTCTGAACTCATTAACAAGACATAAGAATTTAATTTGTTCCACAATTAAACAACATGAAGGATCCTTCAATACACTCATAACTCGAGACTATACGTCACATCAAGAAGGAAAGCAAGCACCCGATAGTCCTTTTTACACCTCAAGCAAACCCTTCTTGTCATATTCAACCCATATGATCACATCTAGCAGTCACATAATACATATCACATAGCTATCAAGCTAAAAACTTCACTAATAGGGACACTACCGGACATAAAAAATCCAAAAGCACGTGCTCACACAATCAACATCTCTAAACTCAAGCTATAGTCAAAACCCGACCTCAAGTCTTCCAGACTGGCGCAACATCAGCATACTAAAATCACATCTCGCACCTTATCCATGGAATCAGAAGCCGTCAATGCACATATGATACCACGCGCTCATGTGTGCATACGAATGCGTGGAAGGAATTCAAAGATTTATGCTTCAAGCTTAATCAATGTCGCATTATAAGGAAATAAAGATGTGAGGTTTATCCTAAATGTCCTGTAGCCTCTCGCAGATATTTATGGACGTCGTCATACCGATCCGCAAGACTCTACTAGACACTTGATCATGAGTTGTAGAACATATGAACCTAGGGCTCTTATATCGATCTATCACGACCCAAAAATACACTAGTCGTGATGGAACCTAACCCAACCCGCTAGGTAAGACAACTAATAACAATCCAATTTCCATGAAATTAATAAAACAATTAACGGGAAGAAATTATCTGAATTTACACATTTCCCAACGACTGATAGTATAAATCACGAGCTTTTAAGATTAGAGTTTACAAAGCTGAAATGAAATAGATACATAGTTTGTTTGAAAAGTACATAACGGAGTTTTATAGATCAAAGGCTACCACGAACAAGAGGCAGCCACAACCGGGATGCATGTACATCTTCAATCTAGCTCTCATCAAACAATGCAACATCAGTAGCCAACATCTGCATGCAAGGTACAAAAGTTAGTATGAGTACAGCCGACCCCATGTACTCAGTAAGTAACAAACCTAACCTTAGTTTGAAAGTAGTGACGAGCTAAAACAAAGGTAGGGTCCAATACAAATATTCCACAACAGTTCATACTAGCATAATACAAGTAATAAAAGAGGTATATCAAAAATAAAATTCTTAGCTCGTTCACAGTTTCAGAAAAATAGTCATGTTTTTCAAGTATCTTAGTGAAAACCCAAATCTTTTACCGAAAGTGCCAAAAATACGAGTAGGTTTGAAAACTGTGATTTTTCCAAAAATCCTTTCAACAATGAGTAAGATGTTTCATTTTCAAATAGCATGAGGAGCGTAAGTCTCTATGCCTCTATGTCAAGATAAAGGTAAATCATAAATGTCCCAAAAACTCGGAAGCGGAAAGAAATGCATCTCGATGATTAGCTCATGTACACACACTCTCAGAGTACTCAATCTCACTGTATCACATTCTCTCTCACTATACTCAATGATCAACACACTAAAACACTCAGCATCGTACAATACTCGCTGCGGTGTGCAGCCTGATCCACATATATATAGTCGATTGTGCTCATTGGGGTTGTGTAGACTCCGGAAGGGCTCCTACAGCCTAAGCGCTATAATCTCCACGGACAACTCACGTGTTGCATGAAAAACTCACGTGTTATAGTATCAGAATCCGCACGGACAACTCACATTCTATAGTATCAAAATAAGAATCCGCACGGACAACTCACGTGATATAGTATCGATATCCTCACTATTAGGCCCTTGTCCTCACTTAGTCGTTAATCTCTCCAGTCTCTCTCTCGGGCTCACAATGACATGGAGCTGGCCGAAACTGATGTATCTGTAAATAACAACAGAGACTGAGATATGATATGCATATGAATGCGTATGACTGAGCATATAAAGCAATGAAAGCAAATAACTCAACAACAGAAATGACCCCTGTGGGTCCCAACATGATAAGCATGAAGCCCAGACATGGTATCTAACATGGATCACAGCTCAATAGCTCAAGTACGCAGAAATTTCATGATTACCGGTAAGATCAGGTAACTACATAGTACCACAGAAATAGCGGAGTCACAATTCACACGGTGCACGCCCACACGCCCGTCACCTAGCATGTGCGTCACCTCAACACCAATCACATAGCACGTAATTCGCGGTTTCATACCCTCAACACTAAGTTTAGAAGAGTTTCTTACCTCGAACAAGCCAATTCCAATACAAAGAAAGCCTAGCGACGCTCCGAAAATGCCATCTCGCGCGTACCAACCTCTGAATGGCTCAATACTATCTAAAAGCAACTCAAATACATCAAATAAAGCCCAAGGAAACAAAAATGATTAAGATCAAATCCTTAGTCAAAACCCAAAATTGAAAAAAAAACCACACCCGAGCCCTCGCCTCGAAATCTGAAAAAGCCACAAAATATGAACACCCATTCACTCACGAGTCCAACCATACCAAAATTAGCCAATTATGATCGCAACTCGACCTTCAAATCCCCAATTTACAGTTTATGAAGTCTCTACAATTTTTCCCAAATTTCCATCTCAAAGTACTAACTAAATGATGAAATCAATGATATATTCATGTATATTAACCAAATCCGAGTTAGAATCACTTATCCCGATGAATTTCTCGAAATACCCACGAGAAACGTCACAAACCGAGCTCTCTAGATCCAAAATGAAATAATACCCTAAGCCTAGTTTATATAGTACACCCTCTTACCTCTCAATGTGCGGTCACCGCATTTCCAAGCGCGGTCGCACAAAATTGTGCAGCCTCACTTCACATCCTCTCCGCTACCAGGATTTAATACAATGGCCATAACTTTCAGTACAAATGTCCAAATGACTATTTCTTTACCTCAATGGAAACTAGACACGAAGGGCTACAACTTTTGTTTTTTTTGACTAATCTCTAAGTTCTTTGTGGATCAAAAGATATAAGCTTCCAAAGTTGGACCAGCGAACCTGCAGAACACTCTGAAGTGCGGCCGCAGAAAAAATTGTGCGGTCCGCACTTTTCCTCCGCGGTCCGCACATGTTCGTCTGTTGAAACACTTTTTCATCTGCTACAGAACTTAAAAATGTGCCTCAGAACATGGAATTTTGTGGTCCGCACTTCCAACGTTCTGGAACAACATCAGAGTGCCGAAATGCCCCGACTTGCTCAAAACTCACCCAGAAACTCACCCGAGCCATTCGGGATCCCGTTCAATTATACCAACAAGTCCGGTAATGTAATACAGACTTACTTGGGGTCTCAAATTACACTTAACAAGTATAAAACACGAATCAGCCGTTGATTCAGGCCTAAGAGCTTATGAACTTCTAAATTTCACAGTCAATGTCGAAACCCATCAAAACACGTCCGATTGTCCTCAAATTTTACACACAAGTCATAAATGACATAATGATGCTATTTCAATTTCCATAATCGGATTTCGATCCCGATATCAAAAAGTAAACTCCCTAATCAAACTTCAAAAATTAAATTTCTATTTTAGCCATTTCACGCCAAATTAAACTACAGACTTCCAAATAATTTTCCAAAGATGCTCATAAGTCCAAAATCACCATACGGAGCTATTGGAATCATCAAAATTTTATTCCGGGGTTGTTTATACATAAGTCAATATCCTATTAACCTTGAAACTTCAGCTTTAAACCTTGAATTTCATTCATCCAAACTAAGTTTGAAATACTTGAAAAACCAAAATCGGCAATTTGCACAAGTCATGATACATCGTATGAAGCTATTCAGGACTTCAAATAGTAAAAATTGAGCATACATGCCCAAAACGAGCGGCCGACTCGTTACATTCTCCCCACTTAGTCATATGTTCGTCCTTGTGCTGAGAGTTGTTCATAAGCCCTTAAATCACCGTTTCATCTTACCACACGCATACACGGCGGGTGACCACACGTCATCCTATTCCATGTAGGCTTAACGAAACCACATAACAAAAAATCACTAATTTAGCAGTAGCCCATAAACCTTGGGATCCAAATTTCCCACATCGGAATCTTCCATAAGATAAGAATCTCGCATCTACACACTGTGTAAGTCTAAAAAACGATATCAAGCCATAATCATAACTCAAGATGTAATCACATGTTTTACTGCATAACTCAAATACTCATATCGATGATTTCTAATCACAGTAGCCGCTCAGAATAACCCAATACTAGTAATAAACCGCATATCAAACAAAGCCTCGTTCCAAAACCTTTGTACACTGCTGATGATGAATAGCAGAAACTCATAACCATTCCTCAGATCAACCAGCTGTGGAACTCCCTCTTCTTCGATAGGAACTATAGTAAATTTCTAAGCCGTGCAACAATATCCTTCCAAGTATACCTCAATCATATCCGATAGCACCCATTCTAGGTTTGATGACCTCATCTCATCTAACATAATAACTCTAGTGATATGCCACTTCATTACAATCTTAAGATACGACCCGTGCAATAGGTACACCAGTAAGCAACAATCCAAATATTCTCAATCATGGAAAATGACTCAAGCGAGAGAAGTGTCTCACAAGCTCGACAAGTACCACCACAACGCAATTCTAAGAACCTATCACTACCGCATAAACAAAACACATGAATCTAACACAAAGGATCATACCTCAATATGACTCCGCTACAATGCGTGACCCCATCCAAATATTGGTCCATATTATATACCTCGAGCCACCCTGCTCAAAATCAATAACCCCGCGAGATTTGACATCAAGTACCCAAAGTGCATTAACATAACCACAGAGTATCAGATGACATAATTCCACAGAATACCCAGAAGAACATAACCAATACGCCCTCCATCACGCAATACCCTATTACTCATCTCGCTCAAATTCCACTGTAACGTCCAAATAAAACAGCTTCGAGTGTGCTTATAACCAACGAATCACAACTCATCATGGCATAGAAAATTAACTCGCAGATCATTTCAGGTCACAAATAATCTCAACAAGGATATAGAAATTCCACGTGTCTCGATGCCATCCAATGTAAATCTCAGTTTCTCGCCATAGAGAAAACCTGAAGATTCCCAATTGCTACATATAAATCCTGAATCCACTAGAATTATTCTCGAGACTCATCCACTCTTCTCAAATCCCAATTAAACTGATCAAATGGACCGAACGACATGTGCCCCATTTGCACACCAACAACCTAAGAAGTAATCCACACTTCTAAGAAACCAAGTAAATTCCTACTTCATGCGCACTACATCTCTCACCAACAACAATTCAAATTATTCCACGATTCTCATGTACCCATAAACCATAATACAACTCGTATCAAGAAATTCCTTTACTCGAATCATTCTCGATCTCACCCTCTGCAGAACATATCTTATTTACAAGTATACCTCAAACTGAAACCAACACAACACATAGCCGTGAAATCAACTTATCAATACCAGACTCCCCTACTTGGCTCAAAGCCATAGATCAAAACACACAATTAAAGTACATAGCAATTTGAGGTAAGCCAACTTATAACTATCCAATTTCAATGAAATTATTAAAACAATTAAAGGGAAGAAATTATCTGAAACTTACACATTTCCCAAGGACTGGTATTACAAATAATGAGCTTGTAAGAATACAGTTTACAAAGCTGAAATGAAATAGATACATATTCTGTTTGAAAATTACATAGCAGAGTTTTATAGATCTAAGGCTACAACGAACAAGTGGCTTCCACAACCGGGACACAGGTACATCTTCAATACAGCTCCCATCGAACACAACAACATCAACAACCAACATCTGCACACAAGGTGAAGTGTAGTATGGGTACAGCCGACCCCATGTACTCGGTAAGTAACAAACCTAACCTTAGGTTGAAAGTAGTGACGACCTAACACAAAGGTCAGGTCCAATATCAATATTCCACATAAGTTCATAACAACATATTACAAGTAGTAAAAGAGGTATATCAGAAATAAAATGCTCAGTCGTTCACAGTTTTAGAAAAATAGGCATGTTTTTCAAGTATCTCGCTAAAAACCCAAATCTTTTACGGAAAATGCCAAAAACACGAGTAGGTTTCAAACTCTGATTTTTTCCAAAAATCCTTTAAACAATAAGTAAGATGTTTCATTTTCAGATAACATGAGAGCGTACGTCTCTATGCCTACATGTCAAGATACAAGTAAAATAATAAATGTACCCAAAAAGTGGGTAGCAGAAGGAAATGAATCTCAATGATTAGATCGTGTACTGAATCTTAGTGCCTCATATTCTCTCACTATGCTCAATGCTCAGCAGACTCAAACACTCAGTGACATACAATACTCACAGCAGCGCGTAGCCCGATCCACATATATATAGTTGACTGTGCTCACTGGGGGTGTGCAGACTCCGGAAGGGCTCCTACAGCCCAAGCGCTATAATCTTCACGGATAACTCACATGATGCATGAATAAGTCACGTGCTATAGTATCAATATCAGAATCTGCATGAACAACTCACGTGCTATAGTACCGATATCCTCACAATTAGGCCCTCAGCCTCACGCAGTCATCAATCTTTCCAGCCTCTCTCTCTCGGGCTCACAATGACATGAAACTTAGCCCGAAAATGATGTATCAGTAAATAACAACAGAGACTGAGATATGATACGCATATGAATGCGTATGACTAAGCATATAAAGCAATAAAAGCAATAAAAGCAAATAACTCAACAACAGAAATGACCCCAGTGGTTCCCAACTGGATAAGCATGAAGCCCAAACATGGTGTCTAACATGGATCAAAACTCAATAGCTCAAGTACATAGAAATTTCATTATTACAGGTAAGATCAGGTAACTACATAGTACCACAAAAATAGAGGAGTCACAATTCACACGGTGCACGCCCACACGCCCTTCACCTAGCATGTGCGTCACTTCAACACCAATCACATGGCACGTTAATCGAGGGTTTGTACCCTCAGCACTAAGTTTAGAAAAGTTACTTACCTCGAACAAGCCAATTCCAATACCGAGCAAGCCAAGCAATGCTCCGAAAATGCCATCTCGCGCATACCGACCTCTAAACAGCTCGAAACTAGCCAAAAGCAACGCAAATACATCAAATAAAGTCCAAGGAAACAATTCCAAATGGTAAGATCAAATCCTTAGTCAAAACCCAAAATAGGCCAACAATCACACCCGGGCTCGTGCCTCGGAATCTGACAAAAGTCAAGTAATATGACTTTCAAATCCCCAATTTATAGCTTATGAAGTTTCTACAATTTTTCCCAAATTTCTATCTCAAAGTACTAATTAAATGATGAAATCAATGATATATTCATGTATATTAACCAAATACGAGTTTGAATCACTTACCCCAATGAATTTCTTGAAAAACCTACGAAAAATCGTCACAAACCGAGCTCTCTAGGTCAAAAAATGAATAATACCCTAAGCCTCGATTATATAGTACGTCCTCTTACCTTCCAATGTGCGGTCCGCACATTTCCTAGGGTTGTCACACATTTATTAGTTCTGTGGTCGCATAAAAATTGTGCGACCGCACTTCATATCCTCTCCACTACCAGGCTTCAGTAAAATGGCCATAACATTCCATAAAAATATCCCAATGACTATTTCTTTTTCTTTCTGGAAACTAGACATGAAGGGATACAACTTTTGTTTTTTGAATCATCTCCAAATTCTTTGTGGATAAAAAGGTATAAGCTTCCGAAGTCGAACCAGCGAACCTGTTGAACACCCTGAAGTGCGGCCGCAGACAAAATTGTGCGGTCCGCACTTTTCCTCTGCGGTCCGCATATTTTCGTCTGCTGCAACACTTTTTCATCTGCTACAGCACTCATAAGTCCAAAATCACCATACGGAGCTATTGGAATCATCAAAATTTCATTCCGGGGTCGTTTACACATAAGTCAATATCATATCAACCTTTAAACTTCAGCTTCAAACCTTTAATTACATTCTTCCAAACTATGTCCGAAATACCTGAAAACCAAAACCAACAATTCGCATAAGTAATAATAAATCGTATGAAGCTATTCAAGACTTCAAATAATAGAAGGAACGTACATGTCCAAAACAACCGGTCGAGTCGTTACAGAATCGTACGAAACGAAATGATGGCAAGCCATTGTGGGTATAAGGGTCTCGAAACTTAAGAAAACGTCTTTTGTTGTGTTCAGCGTTGACAAAGGTAATATGAAAGCCTTTGTGATGCAGGATTTGGCTAACTGTAACACAAGGTTTATGTAGCCTTGGGAAGGGTATGGTATGAAAACTGCACGAGGATTGTTTAAATCTTCAGCACCAATGGAGTACATTTTTTGGTTTCCTTATTGGGTTACGTTCCCTTCAAACAGAAATACGGAAGATTTCTATGACTTTGGTAAGAGGATGAAGATCCATATATATATATATACACGACAAAAAAAAAAGGCAAAATCTTATATACCCTCTCCGTCTTCATTTACATTACATTTTATAATTTTAACACTATGTAGGCCTTACTTTTGATGTTATCCGCATCTGCAATAACATTTTGCCACAACATCATATTGACATATTACTAACGACATTCAACAAGTACAACCCCGTGTCGCGAAATACTTGGCGGGAATTGAATTGTCTACCATGTTGCAAACTTATGCCATTCCCTAAAAAATGTTAGACATAGCAGTTAGCTCAATCTTCTAGGTATTCGTCTATTTTTCGGATACGCTAGCATTTTTGAAATACATATGGCCTAAATTAGAGACTAGATTTCTTGAATATTGTAGAGCAGGCACAACAAATTACAATTCAGTGTGTGCATACGGCTCTACAAGAAAATTGACCTCCCCTCCTCCCAAGCAGTGGGAGGAGCAGGGCTTTAACTGCGTGCGTGTTGAAGAATGAGCCGACGACTCATAGACAGTGGCTTGGTTAAGGGAACCCATTGGAGCCGTAGCGAAAGCGAGTCTTCATAGGGAAATTGTAACTGCTTATGGACCCGAACCTGGGTGATCTATCCATGACCAGGATGAAGCTTGGTGAAACTAAGTGGTTGTGCAGGTCCAGTCTAGTCTACTTTTCGATCCACAAGGATCAGGATCAAATGAATGCGCTGTTGTTCAAGAATTCATGTTTAGGCAGTTCATACCATCCATACATAGTGTTTTGATATAAGATTTCAATTCTTCCGTGTTTCAGCAGTAACATATTCTTCCATGGAGCTATGGTCCAAAATATGGAAGAAACAAGTGTTTCCACGACTCTACCACCCAGTCAATTATGTTCCACTTAATCCCTCTTTCATGGACACATATCTTTCCGGCTAAGGAATGGGAAATCTTTTTCCTGTTACATGAATCCAATTTTCATTTTATTTATATAATCAAATCGAAATCCCCAAGGGCGCCATATTCTAGGAGCCCAAACTATAAAATTGTTGTTACATGTCATGATTTACGGGCGTAGTTATGCCCACTTCTAAATCACATCCAATATTTTATATATACTAGTATTAAAGCACGTGCATTGCGCATGTTTCCTGCCTTAGTGAATATAATTTTTCTATGAGAATAATATACGTATTATATTAAAAATGTGTTTGAGCTAGTTATCAAATAAAAGTATAAAATCATTAAAATTATGAGTATTAATCATAGATGACTAACTTAATAATTGAAAAATTGTAACATAGCTCTCAATCATCACTTCTTTTATTCAACTCAAATATTTTGCTTCCTTTTAGTTGATTCCTTTAGGTACCAAATTCATGTATCACTATGAATAATAAATCTGTGAATCGTTCAAGACGAAAAGATGGCAAGCGCTTGAGGGAATAAGGATCTCGAGACTTAAGACGACGTCTTTGGTTGTGTTCAGTGTTGACAAAGGTAATATGAAAGCCTTTGTGATACAGGATTTTCGCTAACTTTAACATAGGGTTAATATGGCTTTGGGCATGGTACAGTATGCAAACTGCACGAGGATTGTTTAAATCTTCAGCACCAACGGAACACATTTTTTGGTTTCCTTATTGAGTTACGTTCCATTCAAACAGAAATACGAAAGATTGTGTAATGCCTCGATCGATCGTTTCGAGAGTTTTAGCCCCGTTTCTCCTATTTCCGCATGATTTTTGTGTGGTTCATCTCTTTTGTGTTGTGTTGGGTTGGTTGGCTGGGGTTCAGAGTGATTATAGAGAGAAATGAGACACTTAGTCTCTTAACTTGATTCAATAGTTGGAAAAGTCAACCCGAAGTTGACTTATAGGTATATGATCTCGAAATATTGTTTTAGGGCTCGGATAGCTTCGTTAGGTGATTTGGGACTTAGGAGTATATTCAGAATGTTATTCGAAGGTCCGCGGTAGAATAAGGCTTGAATTGGAAAAATTAGATTTTTCGCGATTTCGATCAGCAGTGGAATATTAGCTATCGAGGTCGGAATGGAATTCCGGAAGTTGGAATAAGTTTGTATAGTCGTTTGTGATGTGTGTGCAAATTTTCAGGTCGTTCAGACGTGGTTTGCTTGGTTTCGGCATTATTGGCGAATTTCAGAAGTTTAGAAATCCTTAGGCTTGAATTTCAGGTTAATTTGGTGATTTGATGTTGGTTTGAGTGTTCCGAAGGTTCGACTGAGTTTGAATAATGAGATGTAACTTGTTGGTAGGTTTGGTTGATGTCCCGAGGGCCTCCGGATGATTTCAAATGGTTATCGGAGAGCTGGAAAAATTTGGGGTTGCAGCTGATGCTGCTGTCTTTCTGTCATAACCGCACCTGTGGATTGGGGACAACAGGTGCGAACCATAGAAGCGGAAAGGAAACCGCTGAAGCGGCATTGATCGCAGGGGCAGAGGGCTGGACCGCACCTGCGAGCCGCAGGTACCTGCGAGCCGCAGGTACGAGACCTGGGGCGCAGGTGCATCATCTGATGGCTTAAGTGAATTCCACAGGTGCAGATTTTTAGGCGCAGAAGCGGTCCGTAGGTGCGAGATAATTTCCGCATAATCGGAAAGTGCTGGGCAGGACCTATAAAAGGTTGCCTTTGCAATTTTTCACTCAGTTTTCACCATTTTTGGACAGTTTGGAGCTTTTTAGAAGTGATTTTAAGAGGAAATCGAAGGCTATCAATTGGGTAAGTTACTTGGACTTCATTTCTTGTGTTTTTGATGATTTTTCTACTGTGTAATCATGAGATTTGTGGGATTTAGTGGAGTAATTTGAGGGGTTAGGCCTTCGAAACTTGAGACTTTGATTTAAGGATTTGAGGGGTCATTTGTGGTCGGATTTTGATGTATTTGGTATGTATGGACTCATGAGAGTATAAGGATTTTAGTTTTATGATTTTTGTCGAGTTTCGTGACGTGGCCCCGGGGGTCGGGTTTGGACGAATTCGAAATTTGTGATGTAATTTTATAATTTTGATGTGGGCTTCGCTCCTTTAGTATATATGAATGATATAATACTGACTTTTGTTAGATTTGGGGCGATTTGTGGCCGAGTCCAGCGGCGAAGGCATTGTAGAGTAGAGTTTTGTCTTGATTGAGGTAAGTAACGCTTCCAATCTTGGTTCTGAGGGTTCAAAACCCCGAACTAAGTGTAATGTAATTAGAATTGGGTGACGCACATTCCAAGTGACGGGCGTGCGGGCGTGCACCATGAGACTTGTGACCCGGTTCATCCCATGGCTCCGTTTATTGGTTCTCTCCTGTTGGTACCTGTGCTTATGTCAATGTTACTAATGCGAACATGCTAGATATTATTTTAAGGCTTCACGCTGATATTGTTTAGACCCGAGTGGTCGTCTTAAATGCGAACATGCTAGAAATTATGCTAGATATTATGTTAATGCTTCACGCCAATGTTGTTAAGACCCGAGTGGTCATTTATTGCTATCATCTCATGTGTTTCATTGATGTTATATACTCAGTCCTATCATTGCATATCATATCATGTCTCAGTAATTGTTGAATTTGCACATTATATCATTGAGTCGGGCTAGTTCATGCATTGTGAGCCCATGTGAGCGAGACTGGAGAGTGATAACTGAGTGAGGCCGAGGGCCTGATATTGAGTGACAGATATGGGATCAGACTGAACGTCGTAACATGTTATATTGATTATCCTGGATCTGGCTTATGATAGCGCTTGGGCTGTAGGAGCCCCTCCGGAGTCTGTAATACACCGGCAGTGAGCGTTGTGATATTTGAGGGATGGATCTTCCCTAAACATGGATCTTGTACGAAGTGTTTATGTTTGGAGATGGATCTTCTCCACGAGGCTGTATTGGCCTGTTTCCATCGGTACTGAGCTACCGAGGTCAGTGACGCGTGTACGTATTATGGGATAGATCTTCCCAAGGCCGTTGAGCCATATATAGTACCAAGTTGTTGTGAGGTGTATCATTATCTGAAGATGGATCTTCTCCTTAGGACTGCATCGGCCTTTCTCAGTATTGAGTGACTTCTGTCTGATGTGTATATATTCTGGGATGGATCTGGGTTGGGCCATACGAGCCGTATATAATACCGAGTGGACGAGTATATGAGAGTGGAAGCACATTGTGCATTTCATACTAATTTGATGCATTGGCATGTAGAATATATTGAGTTGTACATATATGTTAAACTGTTCATAATTGTACGTCTTATCACCTTGAGTTGTCTAATCAACTGAAAGCATACCTAAATTTCTTTACCTTGTTTATGATATTAATGTGGAGGTTTAGTCCATTACTACCTCTCAGTCCACAGGTTGGGCTTGTTACTTAATGAGTCGGTGTACTCATGTTAGCTCATGCACCTTATGTGCAGATTCAGGTGCCAACACTGAGTGAGAGCTGGTTTACTCTCTTGGAGCACTTCGGAGATTGCAAGGTAGCTGCACGACGTCCGCAACCTTGCCTTTCTCATTCCTATTAGTCATTTATTTATTCTCAGACATGTTTTCATTAAGGGGACAGTACCAGATTTTGTATTTCTTTTTAGTTGCTCATGACAGATGACTCTAGGTTTTGGGGTTGTATTTAAATGTTTTAACTAACTTTATTTATTTTGAAATGCTAAAATGAAAGATTTATGAAATAATGGTTGATATCGAATCAAACGAAAGATTTCTTATGTTATGCATAATGAATTGGCTAGCCTAGTATCACAATAGGTGCAATCACGGTCGGGTTAGTTTTCGGGACGTGACAAGTTGGTATCAAAGCTCTAGGTTACATAGGACTCACCAGTCATGAGCATGTTTAGTAGAGTCTTGCGGATCGGTGCGGACACGTTTGTACTTATCTTTGAGAGGCTGTAGAACCCTAAGGAAAATCTTACATTCTTAAATTCTTGTCGTGCGAATCCATTTATTCAGCCAAAATGTAACTCTTTGAATTCCTTTCATGTATTCGAATGCGCATGTGAGCGCTCGGTATCAACTGTGCATCGACCACTTGTGATTCCCATGTATGTGTTGCGAGATTGGTTTTAGCAAGTTGATATAGGCCAGTCTGGGGGACGTGGGGCCTGGTTTTGTCTATGGTTGGAGTACCGAGATTTTGATTTTTTTGAGCACATACATTTGTGACTTATATGTCCATTTGTGTCCTTATTAGTGGGATTTTGGGAGTGGATGTCTATGTGTGAGTGTGACTTGAGGTTGAGATGTGTTCGGATTGTTTTATTGTTACAAAAATAATTGGCTGGAGATGTAGCAAGAATCAGTGAGTGTTTGACTTCTGTCTTGAGTTGGCCTATGGCCTCGAGCTGTGAGTGCATTGAAAAACCTCTCATATAGTGTAGTTGTGGAGTGAAGTGGATCTTCATGTTGTATCATGAGTTTAAAAGGTAAACGCGAGACTTGCGGATGATTTGAGATATTAGATGGTTTGTTTATACGAGCTTATGAAGGATTTAGTTGAATCTCACTGCGGTGTTGTGGCGGTGATAGCATATGGGCATTGAGAGTTATTTCTTGTCTTGATATATGGCTTTGAGCCAAGTGGGGGAGTCTGATAATGAAAATTTAGTTGCACGATTAGGTGTTATGTTGATTTCAGTTTGAGGTATTCTAGTGAATCAGTCATGACCTGCAGAGGTGGAGTTTGAGAATGACTCGAGTAATGAAAATTTTGGGTACGGGTTGTACTATACTCTACGGGAAAAATGAGTTATATTGAATGATTGAATTGTATCGGTAAAAGGTATAGTGTGTGTAGAGCAGGGAGTTGCTTGGTTATTTAGGAGTTTGGTTACCCCCTCGAGTGTCAGTGTGTTAATGAGGGCAGAGACCCTTCAATTTGTTTGATCAGTTTAATTGTGGTTTCTGTAGAGTGGATGACTCTCGATAATGGTTCTGATGGATTTAATGTTTACGTATAACAATTGGGAATCTTCCAGATGTGTATTTGGCTAGAAATTGAGATTTACATTGGAAGGTGTTAAGATTTGTGGTATTTCTATATCGTTGTAGATTCTACATTACGGTATCATGAAGGGGGAATAAATTGTTTAAATTCGTAGAAAGTATCTTTAGAGTAAGTATTTGAGATGTGGTACTTTGGGGTGCTTAAAAGATATTCAGCGGTTTATGTGCCTTAGTGCGATGTGGTTTTGTGCTAGCGTCTCGCGTGGTGATTTCTTGTTGAGGATTTTGGTACTATGGCGAGGATAAAAATCAATTAGAAGGTAATTCTGAAGGAACTTGGATGAAATAGGACAGCTTGGTAGTAGATGGGATCGACATGGTAATGAGTAAGATCAACTCCTTGGGTACTCATGATGTGGTAAGGTTCTTTGTGTGATTCGGGGGAATGCTTTTGGGTTTTACGGCTTGCGTAGCTTGGTTGAGCTAGAAGGATTCAATCCTGACAATTTGGTTTTCTGCAATGGGATTCAGAGAGTCCTTGATGGCTTCTACCGCGGTTAGAGGTGTATGTTTTCTACTGGCCTGAGGGGCATGTAATGTATAATGATTTTCTTCTAGAAGGAATCAAATGGAAAGTTCTTGGCTAGTTGAGTACGTAGTTGCTTGCGGCTCGAAATGGATTATGAAGTTCTCATATTTATCATAAGATAGCATGTGGTATGTTGTGTAGGGTTGAGATTTGCATGTGTAAGGTCACAGTTCAGTTCTGGGAGAAGGTTCATAAATTCTTAAGCAGTATGGATAGTTTAAGATGACTAGGTAAATGATATCACTAATTGGTGTGGCTTGATGAGGATATACATTTCAGAAAGGGCAATGTGTCTGAGTTAAAGGTGCTTCATTGGTATTGCGGCGCTCTCGTGTTAGATCGACTGCTGATATTCAAGTTTTCTTGGTGGCACAGAATAATTTTAGAAGTATCCCTCATGCAATGGCTTAGTATTAGAGGTATGTTATATATTCGAGAGGTGGAGTTGGGATCATATATGGTGATCCGTGTGCTTCACGGGCTTTGAGGCTGAGAGTTCTCATCGATAGGTTATTTTGTAGTTGTGGACTGTGAAGATGCGAGCAAGGCTATTCAGATGTTAGTATGTGTCATGATTCAGTCATTGTGAACTTTCGCAGATTTATATATCTGTTGCAGGTGGCCAGAGTTGATTCAGGGTTCATTGGTAGGCTCGGTATTGGTGTGTGTTCTACATCGGGTCGGAATTGTTGAGTCCTAATTTATATTGCTGAGGGATATACCATTCGATTGACATTGAGTTTATTCGTGTTCTGGAGTGATCTACGAGTTACCCTTCGGTATTACGAGGAGTTGTGATTATTGGTTATATGCACATATGGTGCGGTTCTATTGGGGCTTTATAGCGGGATTTGAGTAAGGTAAGTAATTGGGTATTGAAGGATTGAGGCGCATCGATCATGTTCTTCGGGTTCGTGTGGCATGGTATCGTCTGATTCCCCGTGGTTATGGCAATGCACTCTGGGTACTTTATGTCGAATTGCGCATGGTTACTGATTTCGAGCAAGGTGCCTCGAAGTAGTTCATGTGGATCGGTGGTTGGATAGGGTCGCTCATTGCAGTGAAGTTATGTGGGGGTATGATCCTTCGAGTTACATTCGTGTGTTTTGGTTCTACGATGTGTGAGGAGTTCTTAGCATTGTGATACCCGTTGATCTGGCGGGATGGTTCTATAGTTTGATGTCATTTTTTCCATGTTTGAGTACATCTGGAATGTTGCTTATTAGTGCACGGGCAGCACGGGTTGTGGATTTAAGCCGTATTGATACGTCTTGTTGCTAGAGTGGTTATGGTAGACGAGATGAGGTCGTCGGACCTAGAATTGGTACTTCCGGATTTGGTTGCGGTATATTTGGGAGGTTAGTGATACTGATCGGCTTAGAGGTCTTGCTATATTTCCTGTCGAAGAGAGGGAGCTCCATCACTTGTAGATCTAACGAATGATTTTGGGTTTCTATGTGTTTCTTTCATCATTTGGCAGTATATGAAGGTGTTAGAACGGTTCTATTTTTGATAGTAGGGTTATTACCTGCATTTGGTTGATTGAACAGGTACGATGATTAGAAGTTTTCTGTATGAGCATTTGAGTGATGTGGTATACTATCTGACTTAATCTTGGGTTACGAGAAAGGTTTGGTACAGCTCGTCTGGTTTATGCAGCTTATAGATGTGGGATTTTGATCTTATAAATTATTTCAGAATTGGAAATTTGGTTCTAAGGTTTGTGGGTTAGGTAGGATTGCGAAGTTTCATCTATGTTGTGCTATTGGACCTAGATGGGATCAGGTGATGTGGGGTCACCTCCGGGTATGAGCATGGTAGGATTACACGCCAATTTTGATGGTTTCTGGAACAACTCTGGGCACGTTCGAGGACGAACATATGTTTAAGTGGGGGAGAATGTAATGACCCGATCGGTCGTTCCGAGAGTTATAGCCCTGTTTCTCCCATTTTTGCTTCATTTTTGTGTGGTTCATCTCTTTTGTGTTGTGTTGGGTTGGCTTGGGTTCAGAGTGATTATGGAGATAAATGAGACACTTAGTCTCTTAACTACGTTCAATAGTTGGAAAAGTCATCCGGAAGTTGACTTATAGGTATATGATTCGGAATATGGTTTTTATGGTTCGGATATCTTCGTTAGGTGATTTGGGACTTAGGAGTGTATTCGAAATGTTATTCGGAGGTCCGTGGTAGAATAAGGCTTGAATTGGCAAAATTGGATTTTTGGCGATTTCCGGTATGCAGTGGAATATTAGTTATCGGGGCCGGAATGGAATTCCGGAAGTTGGAATAAGTTCGTAGAGTTGTTTTTGATGTGTGTGCAAATTTTCAGTTCGTTCAGACGTGGTTGTGTTAGTTTCGGCATCGCTGGCGAATTTCGGAAGTTTAGAAATCCTTAGGCTTGAATTTCAGGTTAATTTGGTGATTTGATGTTGTTTTGAGTGTTCCGAAGGTTTTACTGAGTTTGAATAATGAGATGTGACTTGTTGGTTGGTTTGGTAGAGGTCCCGAGGGCCTTGGAATGATTTCGAATAGTTATCGGAGAGTTGGAAAAATTTGGAGTTACAACTGAAGTTGTTGTCTTTCTGTCATAACCGCACCTGCAGATTGGGGACCGCAGGTGCGAACCGCAAAAGCAGAAAAAAACCCGCAGAAGCAGCATTAATCGCAGGAGCGGAGGAGTGGACCGCACCTGCGAGCCCGCAGGTGCGAGACCTGGGGCGCATGTGTGGCATCTAAGGACTTAATTGAATTCTGCAAATGCGAGATAATTTCAGTAGAAGCGGAAAGTGTTGGGCAGAACCTATAAAAGGTTGTCTTTGCAACTTTCCACTAATTTTTCACCATTTTTGGACAGTTTGGAGCTTTTGAGTATTGATTTTAAGAGGAAATCGTAGGCTCTCAATTGGGTAAGTTACTTGGACTTCATTTCTTATGTTTGTGATGGTTTTTCTATTGTGTAATCATGAAATTTGTGGGATTTAATGGTGCAATTTGAGGGGTTAGGGCATGGAAACTTGAGACTTTGATTTAAGGATTTGAAGGGTCATTTGTCTTCGGATTTTAATGCATTTGGTATGTATGGACTCGTGAGAGTATAAGGATTCTATTTTTGTCGAGTGCCGAGACGTGGGACCGGAGGTCGGGTTTGGCTGAATTCGAGATTTGTGATGTAATTTGATAATTTTGATGTGGGCTTCGCTCATTTAGAATATATTAATGATATAATACTGATGTTGGTTAGATTCAGGGTGATTTGTGGCCGAGTCGAGCGGCAAGGGCATTGTGGAGTAGATTTTTGGCTTGATTGAGGTAAGCAGCGCTTCTAATCTTGGTTCTGAAGGTTCAAAACTCCGAACTAAGTGTTATGTGAATAGAATTGGGTGACGCCCATGCCAAGTGACGGGCGTGCGGGCGTGCACCGTGAGACTTGTGACCTGGTTCATCACATGGCCCCGTTTATTGGTTCTCTCTTGTTGATACATGTGCTTCTGTCAATGTGACTAATGCGAACATACTAGAAATCATGCTAGATATTCTGTTAAGGCTTCACGCCAGTACTGTTGAGACCCGAGTGGTCGTCTTAAATGTGAAGATGCTAGAAATCGTGCTAGATATTATATTAAGGCTTTACGCGGAAGTTTTTGAGACCCAAGTGGTCGTTTATTTCTGTCATCTCATGTGTTTCATTGATGTTATATACTCAGTCCTATCATTGCATATCATATCATATCATGTCTCAGTCTCGGTAATTGTTGATTTTGCACATTATATCATTGATTCGGGCTAGTTCATGCATTGTGATCCCATGTGAGCGAGATTGAAGAGTGATGACTGAGTGAGGCCGAGAGCCTGATATTGATTGACATATAGGGGATCGGACTGCACGCCGCAGCATGTTATATTGATTATGCCTGGATCTTTCTTATGATGGCGCTTGGGCTTTAGGAGCCCATCCGGAGTTTGTAACACACCCCCAGTGAGCGCGGTGATATTTGAGGGATGGATCTTCCCTGGATATGGATCTTGTCTGAAATGTTTATGCCTGGAGATGGATCTTCTCCATGAGGCTGGATTGTCCTGTTTACATCGGTACTGAGCGACTGAGGTCAGTGACGTGTGTACCTATTCTGGGATGGTTCCTTTCTAGGCTGTTGACCAATATAGAGTACCGAGCGGTTGTGAGGTGTATCATTATCTGGAGATGGATCTTCTCCTTAAGGCTGGATCGGCATTTCTCAATACTGAGTGACTTTTGTCTGATGTGTATATATTTTGGGATAGTTCTTCCATGGGCTTTGCGAGCCGTATATAGTACTGAGTGGACAAGTATATGAGAGTGGAAGCACATTGTGCATTTCATACTTTTTGATGCATTGTAATGTAGAATATATTGAGTTGTACATATATGTTAAACTGTTCAGAATTGTACTTGTCTTATCACCTTGAGCTGTCTAATAAATTGAAAGCATGTCTAAATTTCTGTATCTTGCTTATGATATGAATATGGAGGTTTATTACATCACTATATCTCAGTCCACAGGTTGGGCTTGTTACTTATTGAGTTGGTGTACTCACGTTACCCCCTGCACCTTCTGACGGATTCAGGTGCCAGGACTGAGTAAAATCTGGTGTACTCTCTTGGAGCATTTCGGAGATTGTAAGGTAGCTGCATGGCGTCCGAAGCATTGCCTTTCTCCTTTCTATTAATTATTTTATTTATTCTCATACATGTTTGCATTAGGGGAACAATACAAAATTTTGTATTTCCTTTTAGTTGCTCATGACTGATGACTCTGGGTTTTGGGGCTGTTTTTAAATATTTTACCTAACTTCATTTGTTTTGAAATGCTAAAATGGAAGATTTATAAAATACTGGTTGATATTGAATCAAACGAAAGGTTTCTTATGTTATGCATAGTGAATTGGCTAGCCTAGTATCGGGATAGTCGCCATCACAACCAGGTTAGTTTTCAGGTCGTGACAAGTTGGTATCAGAGCTCTAGGTTACATAGGACTCACCAGTCATGAGCAGGTTTAGTAGAGTCTTGCGGATCGGTACAGAGACGTTTGTACTTATCTTCGAGAGGCTGCAAAACAGTTAGTAAAATCTCATATTCTTGAATTCTTGTCGTGCGAATCCATTTATTCAGCCAAAAGCGTAACTCTTTGAATTCCTTTCATGTATTCGAATGCGCACATGAGTGCTTGGTATCAGTTGTGCATCGACGTCTTGTGATTCCCATGTATAAGTTGCGAGATTGATTTTAGCAAGTTTATATGGGCCAGTCTGGAGGACGCGGGGCCTGGTTTTTTCTACGGTTGGAGTACCGAGATTTTGATTTTTTTGAGCACATACATTTGGGACTTATATGTCCGTTTGTGTCCTTATTAGTGGAATTTTGGGAGTGCGTGTCTATGTGTGAGTGTGACTTGATGTTGAGATGTGTTCAGATTATTTGATTGTGACAAAAAAAAAATTTGCTGGAGATGTAGCAAGAATCAGTGAGTGTTTGACTTCTGTCTTGAGTTGGCCTATGGCCTCGAGATGTGAGTGCATTGAAGGACCTCTCATGTAGCGTAGTTGTAGAGTGAAGTGGATCTTATGTTATATCATGAGTTCAATGGTGAATACGAGACTTGCAGATGATTTGAGATATTAGATGGTTTGTGTATACGAGCTTATGAAGGATTTAGTTGAATCTCACTGCGGTGTTGTGGCGGTGATAGCGTATGGGCATTGAGAGTTATTTCTTGTGTTGATCTATGTCTTTGAGCCAAATGGGGGAGTCTGATAATGATAAGTTAGTTGCACGATTAGGTGTTGTGTTGATTTCAGTTCAAGGTATTCTAGTAAATCAGTCATGACCTGCAGATGTGGAGTTTGAAAATGACTCGAGTAATGAAAATTTTTGGTACGGGTTGTATTATACTCTTTGGGAAAATGAGTTCTATTGAATGATTGAATTGTATCGGTAAAAGGTGTAGTGTCTGTGGAGTAGGGACTTACTTGGTTGTTTGGGAGTGTGGGTTACCCCCTTGAGTGGTGGTGTGTTAACGGGGTCACAGGCTGTTCGATCTGTTTGATCAGTTTAACTGAGGTTTGCATAGAGTAGATGACTTTCGAAATTGGTTATGATGGATTCAAGGTTTATGTATAACAATAGGGAATCTTCAAGATGTGTATTTGGCTATAAACTGAGATTTAGATTGGAAGGTGTCAAGATTTTTAGTATTTCTATATCGTTGTAGATCTACATTACGGTATCATGAAAGATGAATAAATTATTTAAATTCATAGAAAGACTCTTTAGAGTAGGCCTTTCCTTTTATGTTGTCCACATCTGCAATAATCTTTTGCCACAACATCATATTGACATATTACTAACAGCATGCAACAAGTACAATCTTGGTGTTGCAAAATTATGCCATTCCCTAAAAAATGTTAGACATAGCAGTTAGCTCAATCTTCTAGGTATGCGTCTATTTTTTTGGATACGCTAACATATTTGACAAACATATGGCCTAAAGTAGTGACTAGATAGCTTATATATATATATACTACAGAAAAAGAGGCAAAATCTTATATACTCTCTCCGTCTTCATTTACATTACATCTTATAATTTTAGCACTATGTTGGCCTTATTTTTTATGTTGTCCACATCTGCAATAACATTTTGCCACAATATCATATTGACATATTACTAACGACATGCAACAAGTACAACCCCGTGTCGCAAACTACTTGTCGGAAATTGAATTGTCTACCGTGTTGCAAAATTATGTCATTCCATAAAATATGTTAGACATAACATAAAATCTAGGTATGCGTCTATTTTTTCGGATATGCTAGCATTTTTGACAAAGATATGGACTAACGTAGTGACTAGATTTTTTGAATATTGTAGAGCAGGCATGACACATTACAATGCGGCGTATTAGCTAAGCAAAATGACAACGGTTGTTACATGTCATCATCTAAGAGCATAGTTATGCTCACTTCTAAATCACATCCAACATTTTATATATACTAGTATTAGAGTAGGCATATTGCGCGTGTTTCCTGTCTTAATGAATTTAAATTTATTTTTAAGAATAATATAAATATTATATTAAAAATGTGTTTGAGCTAATTATTAAATAAAAGTATACAATCTTTAAAAGTATGAGTATTAATCATAGATGGCTAGCTTAATAATTGACAAAACTGTAACATAGTTCTCAATCATCACTTATTTTATTCAACTTAAATCTTTTGCTTCCTTTTAGTTGATTCCTTTTAGTTACCAAATTAATGTATCACTATGAATAATAAATCTTTGTAACGTAAAAAATGAAAGGATGGCAAGACCTTGAGGGAATAAGCTCCTCGAGACTTAAGAAGACATCTTTGGTTGTGTTCAGTATTGACAAAGGTAATATGAAAGCCTTTGTGATGCAGGATTTTTGACAACTTTAACATAGGGTTAATGTGGCCTTGGGAAGAGTATGGTATGCAAACTGCACGAGGATTGTTTAAATCTTCAGCACCAATGGAACACATTTTTCGGTTTCCTTATTGGGTTACGTTTCCTTCAAACAGAAATACAAAAGATTGCCTCTAGGTGATATGTACAGACGTCTCTGTATCGATCCTCCAGACTCTACTAAGCTTGTTCGTGAATTGTGAGACCTTGGTAAAATAGTGCTTTGATATCAACTTGTCACGATCCGGAATCCCCACCGCCGGGACCGTGATGGAGCCTAATATTACACTTGCTAGGCAAGCCAACGTTAGAGGTTATTTAACCAATTCTGATTATCAACAACTAAGCCAAAATAAACCAAAATAAAATTAAGCTATATAAATAACAACTTTAATTATATGCTATTTCTACCCAAAATCTGAAGTCACAATTCACGAACATAGTAAGATCTTACTACAAGTATTTGTCCGAAAAAAAATTACAATTGTTTGTGAACAAAGTAAAATAGTAAGTGTCGAAGTGTAGAAGGGGACGACAGGGCCTGCAGACGCCAATATGACTACCTTGGGTTTCCTAGTTGTTAAGTCTATATCCAACCTCTCGATCAGCCACTATCTGCTCCAAAATCTGTAGAGGAAATGCTGAGTCCAGTAGCAATACAACCGACCCCATGTACTGGTAAGTGCCGAGCCTAACCTCGACGAAGGAGTGACGAGGCTAAGGCGGGGAACTCGCAATATAATCTGCATACAGTGAATAATAAAGGCAAAAAGAAGATAGAATAAAGTAAAAATAGTAATTTCCAAGGAATAAATACAGTACCCAAAATATTTCATCAGTGTCCAGCTATTACCAATCCTTAAGTGCAATTCAAAACTGCCAAACAACTAACACAGTCAAAGAAAAAACATAAACATATAGATTGTTGCAGCATGCAACCCGATCCCATCGTATATATCATAATACTCCCATATTTCCTAGTAATAACATAAACAACAGAATATTATAAAAGTGTTGTGGCGTGCAACACGATCCCACCATATCAGAATAAATAACAATCACAGTTCACCCTTATTTAACCATATTCCACCCTTATCACACCTGTTGCGGTGTGCAACCCGATCCCACCGTATAATATCAATTCACCCTTGTTCCTCCTCAATATATCACCTTTATTCCACCTGTTGTGGCGCGCAACCTGATCCCACCATATTCATATCAATTACACAGGAAGTATAGAAGTTTCACAATTTAACACAAGACCCCTCCCAATACGTACACTTCAGAACAGGGAAAATTGAAAGCTTGTACTCAATAAAACCTTACACAAGTAATACTACTCAGCCAGACTAATCCAGAATATCACTGAAACACCAATAAGAACAACTTAAGCAAGTAATAGGAGACAATGAAGCTACGAGATAACAAATACCTTCAACGAAGAGAAACAATATCTAACATGTAGCAATTAGGCATGAAAATACAAGTAGGCATGTAACAATTAAGGCAGAAAAAGAAATAATATAAGAAGAACGGGAAAGAAACAGGAAAGACAGATAAATTGGCGGCGAATAAGTACTCGTCACCTCACATATACTCCGCACACATGAATTTCACATAGCAAATAAGTTAAGGGTTCCTAATACCTCAAGTCAAGGTTAGGCACAACACTTACCTCGCTCCACAGACCTCTCAATGCTCAATTAACGCTTTTCCTCTAGAGTCCACCTCCAAATCACTCGTATCTAGCTATAATTAACTTAATAACATCAATTATTTCCAAAGGAATCAATTACAATGCATGAATTTAGATTTCCCAAACTTTTCCCCAAAAAGGCAAAAATCGACCCCATACCCGTTTGGTCAAAACCGGAGGTTCGGACCAAAATCCATTCACCCATTCACCTCCGAGTCCGATTACGTAATTAGTTTCGGAATATGACCCCAAATTGAGGTATAAATCCCCAATTTGATAAAACCTCCAATTCTTTCTAAATCCCTAATTTTCTACCATGCAAGAACAAAGATTAGGGCTAGGAATTTAATGTATGATGATAGAAATGGATGAAAATGAGTTAAAGAGTACAAGCCTATGAAATGGTGTTGATTTATCCATTAAAAATCTCTCCTAGGCCAAGTTCTAATGAAAGGGTTATGAAATTTTGGGAAAAATCACGCTACTATTCTATTTTAAGTAATAAGCATCAGGCCTTCTTCGGTTCATGAAGGGCATGCCACGTTAGCGATGAGCAACAACCCGAGTGGCTTACGCGTTCTTGATTCCTCATCCACGTTCGCGAAGGCTGCTCTCTCATGGACTTCGCTTTCTCAAGCCAATGCTCACGTTCGCGTAGAAGAATAACTGACCCCTCCCCCAGATACCTAAAGCTTCGCGTTCGCAGGAAGCTGGTCGCGTTCGCAAAGGGTAAGCCCCCCTTTTGCTTGGCGTTCGCGATCCAGATACCATGTTCGCGATTAAGAAAATCACCCTACCCAATTTACTCTTCGCGTTCGAGAGAGCACCTTCCGAAACACGAAGAGGAAGACACCAGATGACAGCTGAAGCACAAAAACAAGATTTTCTAAGTTCAAAACATTTCGTAGCCAACCCGAAACGCACCCGAGCCCTCGTGGCTCTAAACCAAACATGCACACATATCCTAAAATATTATATGAACTTTCTCGAGCGATGAAATCGCCAAAATAACACCTAGAACTACAAATTTAAAACCAAATCGAATGAAATTTTCAAGAAATCTTTAAAACTTCCATTTTCACAACCGGACGTCCGAATCACGTCAAACTAACTCAATTTCTTACCAAACTTCACAAAAAATTTATAAATAATATATTGAACTTGTACCAGGCTCCGGAATCAAAATACGGGCCCGGTATCAACAATGCCAAACATCAATCAATTGTTAAAACCATTAAATTTTTAGACTTTTAAATTTTCAACAAAAATTCATATCTTGAGCTAGGGACCCCGGAATTCGACTCCGGGCATATGGACAGCTCCCATATTGTAATACGGACCCATCGGAACCGTCAAAATACGGGTCCAGGACCATTTACTCCAAAATTTTACCGAAGTCAACTAAAATTAACTTTTAAGCTGGTTTTTATCAGTTTTTAACATATAAGCCTTCCGGGTCAACACCCGGACTGTGCACTCAAATCGACGAAGGCTAGAATAAGGTTCTAAAGGTTTCGAAACACAGAGTTTAGTTCTAAGCTGTAATATGACCTATCAGGTCATCACATTCTCCACCTCTAAATCAATTGATCGCCCTCGAACGAACATAGAGAAGTACGTGGACTGGTGAAAAGGTGGGGATATCTACTCTGCATATTTGAATCGGACTCCTAGGTAGCTGCCTCAGCGGGCTGATCTTTCCACTGCACTCGAACTGAAGGATAACTCTTTGATCTCAACTGACGAACCTCCCGGGCTAGAATAGCCACCGGCTCCTCCTCATAAGTTAAATCCTTGTCCAACTGGATAGAGCTGAAATCTAACGTGTGGGACGGATCACCGTGATACTTTTAGAGCATGGACACATGGAACACTGGATGAACTGCTGATAACCCGGAGGCAACGCAAGCCAATTAGCCACCTCTCCCACTCTCTCGAGAATCTCAATTGGCCCGATATATCTAAGGCTGAACTTGCTCTTCTTTCCAAACCTCATGACACCCTTCATGGGTGATACCCGAAGTAACACCCTCTCCTTGACCATGAATGTAACATCACAAACCTTACGGTCGGCATAACTCTTATGCTTGGACTGATCTGTGCGAATTCGATCCTGTATAATCTTGACCTTATCCAAGGCCTCCTGTACTAGATCTGTACACAATAATCTAGCCTCCCCCGGCTCAAACCACCCAATTGGTGACCGACACCGTCTACCATATAATGCTTTGTATGGAGCCATCAGAATGCTCGATTTGGTATTTGTTGTTGTAGGCAAACTCTGCAAGGGTGAAAAACTGATCCCACGATTCTCCAAAGTCTATAACACTTGGGCGGAGCATATCCTCCAAGATCTAAATTGTACATTCGGACTTCCCATCTCTGAGGATGTAAGGCTATGCTCAACTCAGGCCGCATACCCAACTCATGATGTACTACCCTCCAGAAGTCTGAGGTGAACTTTGTACCTTGATCAGAAATGATAGTCACGGGTAAACCGTGAATACGAACAATCTCGCGAATGTCAATCTCTGCCAACTGCTCTAAAGAATAGGTAACTGCCACAGGAATGAAGTGTGCTGACTTAGTCAGCCTATCCACAATGACCCAAACGGCATCAAACTTCCTTTGAGTCCGTGGGAGTCCAACAACAAAGTGAATAGTGATTCGCTCCCACTTCCACTCAGGAATCTCTATCTGCTGAAGCAATCTACCGGATCGCTGATGCTCATACTTTACTTGTTGACAACTCAGGCACCGAGCTACATAAGCAACTATACCCTTCTTCATCCTCCTCCACTATTAATGCTGCCGTAAGTCCTGATATATCTTTGCGGCGCCTGGGTGAATAGAATACCGAGAACTATGAGCCTCCTCAAGAATCAACACACGAAGCCCATCACTACTAGGCACACACACGCGACCCTACATCCTCAAAACTCCATCATCTACAACAGTAACCTTCTTGGCACTACCGATAACTGAGGGTCATCATACTGCCTGTCTCTGATACGCTCATACAAAGAAGACTAAGCGACTGTGCAAGCCAGAACATGGCTGGGATCTGAAATATCCAACCTCACAAGCTGGTTGGCAAAAGTTCGAACATCTGATGCTAGTGACCTCTCACCAACTAGAATGAACGCAAGGTTGCCCATACTCGCTGCCTTCCTACTCAATGCGTCGACCACCACATTGGCTTTCCCGGTATGGTACAAGATGGTCATATCATAATCTTTTAATAGCTCCAACCACCTCCTCTACCTCAAATTGAGATCCTTTTTCTTGAACAAATACTGAAAGCTGCGATGATCCGTGAAAACCTCGCACGACACACCATAAAGATAGTGCCTCCAAATCTTCAGCAGATAAACAACGACTGCCAACTCTAAATCATGGACAGGGTAATTCTTCTCATGAACCTTCAACTGCAGAGACGCATATGCAATCACTCTGCCCTCCTGCATCAATACTACTCTGATCCCAACATGTGAAGCATCATAATATACCATGTATGATCCTAAACCCGAGGGAAACACCAACACCGGTGTTGTAGTCAAAGCTATCATGAGCTTCTAAAACTCGCCTCACACTCGTCTCACCATCTGAATAGAGCACCCTTATGTGTCAACCTGGTCAACGCGACTGCTATATATGAAAACGCCTCCACAAATCGACGGTAATAACTGATAAGTCGGGATTTTAGCCTATTATCTACTATCTTTTACTTAGGTTTTGGATTAAAAATGCGTAAACGTATTCCCGAAAAATAACTTAATATGCTTGTTTGTAGGGTTTGATCAAAATGAGACAAAGAATCCATAATCTACTTAAGAAGGAGTCAAACTTGCACAAATCAAGGCTGGGAACTTAGCGCTGAGAGCGGTAAAATAGGTGGCCGCGTAAGGACCACCGTTGAGGCAGCCACAAATACACAGCCGGCGAAAGTGATATTTAGAGAGGCTGTTTTGGGGCACAAGATTGACCACTGACCGCGATGGAAAAGCACGACCACGGAATATCTAGCGCAGCCGCGAGGGTATTTTTGTTGAGAGCGCACTTTGAGGTTCATAGGCCCAACAAGTTAAGCTTAACTGAAGAACACGGCCCGCGTCCAAATTACACGGCCCCGAGTTAAACTCACGTGAACGCGGTAGATTTTACGCTGTCCGCGAAACAAGTCCCAGACCAGGTTCAAATATGAAGAAACATGGACCGCGTTCATTATTACGCGGCCGCAAAAGCTCAAGTGCGAATGCGGTCAGCATTACGCGTCCGTGAATCCTCTGCAGGGGTATTTCTGTCCGGAAACTTCATCTTAGTATAAATAGACATTTTTGACAATTTTAGGTTAAGTTTTTTTTAGCAGAGCACGTGAATGGTGGTTTTACCCTTTTTGGGAAAAGTTTTAGTAGATTTCTTTTAAACTTTATATTTTAATCTTCTACTTTATCATGGTTCATATTTCATCTTCATCTTTGATTTATGCTGATAATATGAGTAGCTAGACCCCATAGCTTGTACACACCCTAGTGTGGGTGTTTAATGCGTCTTTAATTTTAGGGCTTAATTGTTTATGGGTTAGTGATATTTAGCTTAATTCATGCTTGAATTGTAGAATTGGTGGTTGCAACCACTAATTCATGCCTTTATGACTTAGGCTCTTCTTGAGAAAGAGGGACTAAGTCTAGAAAAATTAGGCTAACAAGGAACTGGGGTGAATTCAAGAGATTGATAGCCCCAATTAAAGGGTTAAACCCAGAGATAGTAATACCCGACTTGATCCAATATAACTTGCATTGTATGAACACCCATTGGACTTGAGAAAGCCAAATTGGGTAAAGTTACTCAAACTACAAAGAGGTATAGAGTGAGCACTTATGTGTGATGGTTATATCACGACCCCAATCAAAACAATCTTGCCCTAGAATACGGATACATGTTAGATATTTACCTAGGCATAAGTGACTACCTTAGTACTTTTTAAACACCTAAATACTTTCACCAAAAATATCGGACTTAGTTTTATCTTAGCATACAATAATATAAAATTAGAATAGAATCAATCATAACAATGTTTGGAAGTTCAATTAGGAACAACACACGCCTCTAGATTAGTTAGATACCTAACTCCAAATCAATTAACTCCCTGTGGAAATCGATCCGACCTTGTTGGGTAAAACTGCATCGACCATCCTTTCTACTCTATAGTTCATGGACTTCACCGGTACAATGTGTGCCAAAGAAGAGGGGTATGACTGTGATCAATAATGATAGAAATGAATTAATCCTCACAAGCATTGTGACCGAATGGATGGTATGCATGGACTACAGGGTTGGATAGACTTGCGAGGCGGGCCTACTACTTCCTTCTGGATGGGTACTCAAGGTAAAACCAGATTCTCATTGCACCGTAAGACCAAGAGAAAACTACCTTTACATGTCCGTACGGAACATTTGCATTCTTCCGGATGCCGTTTGGTTTGTGTAATGCATCGACTACCTTTCAGCGGTGTATGATGGCTATATTTACGGACATGGTGGAGGACTTCCTCGAGGTTTTCATGGATGATTTTTGTGTTGTGGGTGAGTCATTTGAAGAATGCCTGGAAAATTTTGACAAAGTATTGGTCCGATGTGAAGAGACTAATCTAGTGCTTAATTGGGGAAAATCCCACTTTATGGCCGAGGAGGGCATTTTCCTCGGCCATAAGATCTCAAAGAACGGAATTGAAGTGGACAAGGTGAATATTGAAGTGATTTCACAGCTCTCTTTTCCTACTTCCGTCAAGGGAGTTAGGAGTTTTCTTGGGCACGCGGGGTTCTACCGAAGGTTCGTCCAAGATTTCTCAAAAGTGGTGAACCCTTTGTGCAAGCTGCTAGAAAAGGATGCAAAGTTTGTGTTCAATAAAGAGTGCATGAAATCTTTATAACTTCTCAAGTATAAATTGACAACCATTCCCATCATTACTGCACCCAATTGGAGCTTTCCATTTGAGCTCATGTGTGATGCTAGCGACGTTGTGGTAGGATCGATTTTGGACCAAAGGATGAACAAGATATTTCATCCGGTTTATTATGCAACAAAAATGATGAATGATGCCCAAGTCAATTATACAGTGACGGAGAAAGAGTTTCTAGCCAGTGTGTTCGCCATGGAGAAGTTTTGGCCATATCTCATGGGTGCCAAAGTGATTGTTCACACCAATCATGCGGCACTCCGTTACTTGATAAGCAGAAAGGACTCGAAAGCTAGGTTGATGAGATGGTTTCTTCTGCTTCAAGAATTTTACCTCGAGATCATTGATAGAAAAGTAAGTGAGAACCTAGTGGCGGACCACTTGTCCCGCTTAGAAGAGGAGGGGAGGCCCCATGATAGCCTCGAAATTAATGATTTGTTCCCGGATGAACAACTCCTCTTAGTTTCTTTGAATGGTATGCCTTGGTTCGCGGATGTTGCTAATTTTATTGTGACCGACATTGTCCTAGGTGAGCTCTCTTCTAATCAAAAGGAGAAACTCAAATGGGACAGCTTGGATTATTATTGGGATGATCCCTATTTGTTCAAGATTTTCAATGACGGTGTGATCTGCAGATGTGTCCCGGAAGAGGAGCAAATGAGTATTCTTGATGGTGTGGATTTTATTGGCCAACCCTGTATAAAGATGAAAGTGAGCTTTTTAAGAGATGTGATGAGTGCTAAAGAGCTGGTGGAATTTCCAAGAAGGATGAAATGCCTCTCACCACTATTCTTGAGATTAATAATTTTTACGTGTGGAGCATCGACTTCATGGGGCCTTTTGTGAGTTTGTGTGGTAACACTTACATTCTGGTTATTGTTGATTATGTGTCCAAGTGGGTTGAAGTGGTGGCTTTTCCCAACAATGAAGCAAGGAGTGTGGTGGCATTCTTAAAGAAAAATATCTTCACAAGGTTTGGCACTCCTCGGGCAATCATTAGTGATTGGGGGTTCTCATTTCTGCAATAAGTCCTTCGATACTTTCCTTTCCAAGTATGGTGTCAATCACAAGGTGTCAACCCCTTATTATCCCCAGGCTAGTGGACAAGTTGAGGTCTCCAACAGGAAGATAAAGAGCATATTATCAAAAACTGCCAATGCAAATAGAACGGATTGGTTAAGGAAACTTGACGAGGCTTTTTGGGCTTATAGGACTGCATACAATACTCCAATTGGTATGTCTCCGAACCGGTTGGTATTTGGGAAACCGTGTCATTTGCCGGTTGAATTAGATAATGAATCCATGTGGGTGTTGAATAGGTTAAATCTTGAGTGGGATGTTGCAGCCAATCTCCGGGTGGAGCAACTCAATGAACTAGATGAGTTTCGGTTTCATGCCTATTCCAGCTCGTCCTTGTATAAGGACAAGATGAAGTACTTGCACGACAAATATGCCCGGAACAAGGAATTCAAAGAGGGTTATTTGGTTCTTCTCTTCAACTCCCAGTTACGACTGTTTTCGGGAAAGCTCAAGTCAAAATGTAGCGGGTCTTTTGAGGTGGTGCACGTGACTCCGTTTGGTGCTCTTGATTTGAAAAACAAAAATGGTGAAATCTTAAGAGTTAATGGGCACCGAGTGAAGCATTATCTGGGAAAGTTTGATGATAGCCATGTGGTGGACTTGATAAATTTCCAATGATGATGGTAACATACGTCGTGCTACGACATTAAATCAGGCGCTTCTTGGAAGGCAACCCATGTGTTTTCTTTCTTTTTGGATTAGGTTTTGTTTGAACTAACTGGTTGTGAAGTTTGTGTAGGAATTGTTTGTTCAGTGCAGGGTTTTGACTGGAAAAATTTGCCTAAGTGTGGGGAATTACACTGACGTGCTCAAACATACGCGGTCCACGACAGTATTTCGCGGGGGCACAAATTCTCAGCAGACGCGGACTTGAAAAGTCCAGAATATTTACTCTCTGAAGTTGAATTCACGTTTGCATTTCTTACTTCGCGGTTCGCGTTGATCTTACGTGGTTGTGCCCATTATTCCGCTCTCAGCGGACCAGCTTTTACAAAGACTCGTTGAAAGGTAAAAGCACGGACCGCAGTGGAATTTCGTGGACCGGGCTCAGGTAAGTCGGTGGGTCCTCATTTTGTGGGTATAAATAGAACGTCCTTAGCACTGTTACCCTTTTCGACCCTCAAACTCTCAGAGCAATTAGACCACTGTTCTCCCTCTTCTACTTTGAACTTCAAATCTCATATCATTAATCAAGAGTAGTTTTCCACTACAAATCTCACAACTGGTATGCTCAAATTTTGGTATTAATTTTATTTCTTTCTTTTCATTTCTTTTAGTTCTACTTTTTCTTTTTGGTTAGGGTTAATACATGCAAAAATAAAAAATTAGGCATAAATAATTGATTTTCATGCCTAATGAGAGATAAGGTTGTTCACTATGCCGGTTAATTGCCTAAATTTTTGCACTAAGTGAAAACCTAGGTCTTAATCAGTTCTTTAGGCCAGTATGATTTGAATTTCGCGGACCGCTATCCAAATTAAGCAGTCTGTATTCATGATTTTGTGAGATCTGTATATGTTTATAAGTTTGCGTACGCGGAGATTTTTCTGCGGTCCGCAGTCAACTTTTCGCGGCCGCGTCCTAGCGGACCGCTTTACTGAGCTTTAGAGAGTTAACAAATTGGGTCCGCAGCTACGTTAATTTTTACACAGACCGCGTTGGAAGTTTTACGGTCGCGCCCGTTATTTCGCGGTCAGTATAAACCAAGCTTCAGAGACTGGGTTGTCTTATTCCCACTCTTCCGCGGCCGCGGCCCTTTTTACGCAGACCGCGATTTCCTGTCCGCGGTCGTGTCAGTTTTTCCGCTGACATCGGACCCCTGCTTTGAGAAACACTCCTGCTTTGAGAAACACTGTAATCATTTCATCTGCTTTCCTTTGATGCTTCATTGAACAATAATACTAATGAGCTTTAACTGATTGTGTATGCAGACAATGGTGCGATGTGGTAGTGATTCTGAAAAATCACAAGGGAGGGGAGAATCCTCCCGAGGCCGGGGCAGAGAGAATCATACTGCACCCTTAGCACCTCAAAGTTTCATTGGCAAGAAGCAAACTCTTAGACAACCCACCCCCAACTCATCGGATACTAGTGAGTACCTCCTATCTCGGGAGATTTCTAAAGGGGAAGCTGCACAACCTCAACAAGAGGCCCAAGCACAACCCTATTTCCTCGTTAATGAACCTACCTCCTCGTATGAGTCGTCTGATAGCTTAGAAGGAAGTAGTGAGACGTCAGCACCATCTTCCCCTCCTGCTTCTACTCCGAGCTCAACATCTACTCCTACTAATATTGATGATGAAGAAGAGGTTCCAGATGACGGGAGAGGAGGTGATACCCATGTGGAGGGGTTATCTAGGTCAAGGAAGCCTGCGGTATGGAAATATAGGTTCGTGAGTGAGAAGGCTTGCCACAAATTTTTGGAATGGTAGCCTCAAAGGTCGCTCACCCTCGAGCGGCAATTTATAGAAAGAGATCTTCTCCCTCACAATCCTAATGTAAATAGGAAATTTGATGAAATAGTGGGGTGGAAATACATCACTAGCATGCTTCCAGATGCAAATGAGTACCTAGTCAAGGAGTTTTACGCTGATGTTTCCCACATCAAAAAGAGCACATATGTGACTAAGGTACGAAATCAGAAGGTCTGGTTTGATGGAAAGACATTGAATGAATATGTCGGGTTTGATGATGTGAACGCAGCTCTATACATGCAGAAGCTGGCATTAAATGAAGTTGCCCGGCAATGGCTAGCAGAGGTGATAGCCGTCCAGGAACAACACTGGCATGGCTTACACCGGGAGTGTCAATTGGTAGGAAAACCCTTAGCTTTGAAGCCAAAGGGTGGTGCACTTTCGTCTGCAACCGCCTTGATCCGTCCCAGCATGATAGTGACATTCCAGTCTCCAAGGCAATTCTCATAGCTTCTATCATGGTGGGGTACCCATTAAATGTGGGGAACATCATGGCTCAGAACATATCCAAGGCACCCGGGACGGAAGAAAGATCCTATCCTTACCCCAATTTCATCACTATGTACCTACAGGACCAGGGGGTTGAGGGAAGAAACTTTGACACGAAGATAAAGCCGGAGAGGCCCTTCTCATGGTATAGCCTTCAGGGAGAAGACAACCCCAAGTTCAAAGGAAAAGTCACTATTACCTCTGGCCAGTCTGAAGAGCCAAGGGTAGTGACCACTAGGTTCGAGCCTTCCACAGCTGAAGGTTCTTCTGCTGATATGCCACCTCCACCATCCGGGCCATCTGCCTCTGCCCCATTATCTATTCCTTCCGTCTTAGCTTACCCTCAGACTGCACTGTGGGTTAATCAGACTCTATCCAGCATCAACAACTGGAAGCATGTAGCTATATAAAAGCTATCTACCTTATCTAGTGCAGTCGCAACACAAGTTGCTCCAGCATAGCTTCAAATGCCTCCATCAGTGCAAGGTTCACTGAAGGAGCTTCTGGCCAACCAGAAGAAGCTCTTGGATAACCAAAAGAAAATCCAGGAGACATTTATTCATGCCAAGGTGATCAAGGAACTAAGCAAACAGTTCAGAAAGATGAAGAAGACTCAAGCTTCAAAGGAGTCGGTAGAGAAGCTGCACAAGGAGGTAGAGAATCTCACTTCGGCCACAGACCTCCCACTTGATTTAATTATGGAGGAGACTTCCCCTGTAACACATACAACATAGGCATCAGAGTAGGAGGCTAACAGAGAGCCAGTGAGAAGATTTGTGGTGCCCCAGTTAGAGGACTTGGAGATACAGTTGGAGGACCCTGATGGAGCTGATGAGCCTATGTAGTCGGGGGACCCGACTAGTGTGCTTGACCCCATGCAGACAGAGACCACATAGGGAGTTTTCTTTACTCTATAACCCTTCCATAAACTTATTTTTTTCTTTTAGCATTGAGGACAATGCTATCTTTTATTTGGGGGATGGCCTTATTTTGATTTGATAATTGGCATGTAATAATTCTGATACTATTTTCCTTTATTTCTACTTATCATTATTTTTCACTTTTGGTCTATATATAATATCACCATTCCATGTATATATTCATTTTAATTCCCGTAGTTTATTTTTTAACTTCTTTTGTATTTCTCCTTAATACATTAGCTTCTTAATTCCTTTAGTAGCTTTTTTTTACATTTTTCGTGATCAATAAGCCTTTGGTTTTCTCAATGCCACCATACTTTCCAAAGGTGGATTTTGTGTGAACCGGGTGGCTGTTCCCAACGATATATGGCGTGACAACCTTCTTAAGGGATTTAGTTTGTTTTTCTTTTTTGCTTTGATATATAGTTGTACTGAATAAAAGTGGCTCAAGTAGGATTCACTTGGTACTAACACATTTACCTTCGACCTCATGGTTAGAGACAAGTTTATTGACAAACAATAGCTCTAGTTGTGACCTTTAGACTCTTGAGTTGACTAAAACTATCCTTAAATGGTTTCTTTGAGACATCTGTGATTTTGAATATTAGCTAGGGTTGTTGTGGGCCCTCGACTCTATTCTCTTTAACATTCCAGTGTCTTGATATGTGAGGTATTGAATTTCAAGTCCAATTCTCGTGCCAATAAGTCTATAACTTGCCCTGAATGTTTGTCTAGGCGAAATCCTAAGTGTAGCTCGACTTGGGAAGTGATTGTAGGCTCTCCTTGGTAAAAATGTGAACTTTGAAAGCTTTAATGTCCTACCAATATGATATTTCTAGTCAACCCGTTCGAGCCTAAGCCTTTTTCACTCAATAGCCACATTACAAGACTTTATCCGTTTTATAATGACTCTCTCTTGGCACCCAATATTTCCATAGCATTCATGATAAACAATTGGAAAAAACATAAGTTTGGGGGAGAGACTAGGAATTCAAAGTGATGAAAGGTTCACAGAACAAAAAGATTTGATGAAAAGGAAAGGCAAAGAAAAGGATGAAAAGCTAAAAAAATATGTCAAAAAGAAAGAAAAGTTTGAAGGGATTCAAAGAGAACAATGTTGAAAGGAATGGAATGATGAGAAAATGAGAAAATTATCGTCATGAGTAAGAAGGAATGACAATATGCCTCTCTTGTTCCCCTAATAAAGAAGAAAATGACTCAAAGAGTCAAGAAGGTATGAGCTGAAATGAGAAAATGGAGTGTTTAAGGAAAGATGAACCCATCATAGTTCATTATGTCCTACCTTGATCCGAAAGCCTTCATTAGATCCCGCTAAAGCCCTATATGATTTCAAGTTGAGTAAGCTTATATTACTGGCAATTAACATAAGGGGTGAGCTTAGGGTACTTAGAGTCGGACTTGTGGAATTCTTTTGAGAGTGATGAGCGCACTTCTTTACAATCCTTGGTTTGAGTGATGCATTCTAAAAAGTGAGATTTTCTAGAGAGTAGAGGAGGAGGAGTCTGGGATCCACATTGACCTACGTGAGAGAGCGAGTTTCCTTGATGAATTTGGTCAATTCTTGATGCTCTTGTGTCACGCTAGAACTATAGAACTCAAAAGGTCGTAACATAATGTTGTTGATAATGCATTTGTGTTGAGGCTAATTGTTAGTCCCAAGTGATGCTTGATGAAGTCTATCTTAGGACTGCACTAATTTTCCTTTCTTTTTCTTGTGGAAGTGGAAATTACCTTGTTTGCTTGAGGACAAGCAAAAGCTTAAGTTTGGGGGAGTTGATAAGTCATGATTTTGGCCTATTATCTGTCCTGTTTCACTTAGGCTTTGGGTTAAAAATGCGTAAAGGTATTCCCGAAAACTAACTTAATGTGTTTTTTTGTATGGTTTGGTCAAAAGGAGGCATAGAAGCCATAATCAACTCAAGAAGAAGTAAAACTTGCACAAATAAAGGCTAGGAACTGAGCGCTAAGAGAGGTAGAAATAGAAATACGCGGCCGCGTAAGGACCACCACTGAGGCGGCCACAAATACGCGGTTCCGCAAAAGTGAGATTCAGAGAGGCTATGTTTGGATCACAAGATTAACCGCTGACCGCGATGGAAAAGCGCAGCCGCGGAATATCTGGTGCAGCCGCGAGGTTATTTTTGCTGAGAGCGTACTTCGAGGTTTAGAGTCCCAACAAGTTAAACTTAATTAAAGAATGCGGCCCGCGTCCAAATCACGCGACTGCAAATTAAGCTCAAGGGGACGCGGTAGATTTTACGCCATCCGTGAAACAAGTCCCTGCCCAGGTTCAAATATGAAGAAACGCGGACCACGTTCATTATTATGTGGCCACGAAAGCTCAAGCGCGGACGCGGTAAGAATTACGCGTCTGCGAATCCTCCGCACGGGTAATTTTGTTTGGAAATTTCAGCTTAGTATAAATAGACCTTTTTTGACCATTTTAGGTTAAGTTTTGTTTAGCAGAGCACATGAACGAAGGTTTTTACCCTTTTGGGGCAATTTTGTAGTAGATTTCTCTTCAAACATTGGATTTTAATCTTCTACTTTACTATTATGGTTCATATTTCATCTTCATATTTGATTTCTGATGATATTATGAGTAGCTAGACCCCATAGCCAGGGTTGTGACCCAACACTAGTGTGGGTGTTTAATGGGTCTTGAATTTTTGGGCTTAATTGTTTATGGGTTAGTGATATTTAGCTTAATTCATGCTTGAATTGTAGAATTGGTGGTTGCAAATGATAGTATCCTATATTTTGCGATGTAGATGCTATTTATGCTCTAATTTAACCACACTTTATTGATGTTTTAAGTGCTAAATGATAACAAAATGCTCTAATTGAAGTTCTTTATGCTTTGCAGGAGTTACTCCGAATTAGGAGGATGATATAGAGTGTTTTGGGTCGAATATGTAGATACAATGCAAATCGAGAAGCGCCCATATAAAGACGAGCTAGAAAAAGAGAAGAAAAACTGGACAACAGCCCACTGTGATGGCGGTCGGACCGCGGCTGGAACACGGCAGGCCAAGCGCAATAAAAATAATGTATGCATACAGCGGTTGGCCCGCGACCGCCGTCGATCTAAGGAATGCCAAGAAAGTCCAAGGGGCTTAAGTGTAAAGCATGGGAAACTTATCCTAACCCTATATAAACACAACAAACTCGCCCAAGTCAAGGTTAAGCTTGATTTTAGACTCAATTGGAGGCAAGAACAAGTGTGAGAAAGATCAAGACACCATTAGAGTTTTTCATTCTTCTTCCTTTATCATTATTTTGTGAATCATGAATTATTTTATTGCTTTATATTGTTTTATCATGAGTAGCTAAATATTTTGTCTAATATTTTGATGGAACTTATTGAAGGATGAATTTCTTGCTATGTTAATATAGATTTGCCAAGTTTAATCTCTATTTGTTCAACTACGTTCTTATTGTAGTTACTTGAAAGGATCCTCATTTAGCTGTGGCTATTTAGTATGTATTACTCGGGAGAGAGTGCATATTTAGGTGGTTGTTGAACAACATCACTCCCAACATATGTGAGGAATAAATAACCAAGGGTTTAAAGGTGGGATTAGGGATAACGAAACCTTGGGTGCAATCTAAGTGAGCAGTAATAAAATCCAGCTTGCGTAACTCGGGAGAGTATGTCTAGTAAATTATCATAATTACTTGAGAGAGATTTACGGTAGTAAGAGTGCTCATGATCGATAGAGACGATTAAGAGAATTTATATGAAACATAGCGGGGAGGGATTCCATCAATAGGGGAAATCATAACCTTAGATCCTTCTCCTTATTGTTTAGAACCCATTCTTAGTTAATATAGTTTCATTAAGTAATAGTTAGTAGAAAAATAACCAATTGTTGTTCAAAATATCTTGGAAGTTGATTACGTGAAATGGAGTGAGTCCGTATAATTATAATTGGTAGGTTAAATCCCTGTGGGATTCGACTCTGGGCTTAACACCCGCAATATATTGACAACGAACGCTTAGTCCTTTTTATACGGAATATTTTGGCGTGATCAAATTTTGGCGCCGTTGTCGGGGATTTAACGGTGTTATCAATTACAGTTGAAAGAACTATAAAAATTCTTAGTGTAGTCAATTTTCTTCACTTTCAATCAATACATTGAAATTTTAACGTTTGCAAACTTGGTGGTTACAGGTGCATGCCTAGAAACTCATCGAGAACTGGTGAACTGTTTGAATCATTATCAGATCCCGAGAAAATTTTCAAGGCCTAGAATCGGGCCAACCGGAAAAGTAAACAACAAAACTCAACTGAGCAACTTGAACCAGATGTGGCACATCTGGTGAACAATAGAAATATTGGGGATGGCGTGGAGGACCCAAATTTGCATGTAGTGGAGCCTCTCGTGCCAGAGGATGCTTTATATCACTGGGCACAACCCATAGTATACAATTTGGCCACAGTGATAGTAGTCCCGCAGATACAGCCAGATTCATTCCAAATCACAAACAATATGCTGCATTTGTTGCAAAACAAGGGACGATTCTCAGGGTCATACATTGAAGATCCCCAACAGCACTTGAAGAATTTCCTGTCAATCTGGCAAACACAAAGACAGCACAACGTGACTCCGAAAGAAATAAAGTTGTTGTTGTTTCCATTCTTTGTGAATGGAGCAGCCCAGACTTGGCTAAATTCATTCCCCATCAATTCCATCACTATTTGGGAGGAGTTGGTCAAGCAATTTGTGAACAAATTTCATCCACCCAACAAGACTGCTCAACAAATTGATGAGATCTTGAGCTTCAGACAGAAACAAACAGAAACATTGCAAGAGACGTGGGAAAGGTTCAAAGGGTTTTTTGTTGCATGTCCACACCATGGTATTCCTAAGCAGATGTTGGGGAAGAGATTTTACATAGGTCTGGCAGATAGTGTGAAAGCTAATGTTAATGCTTCAGCTGGTGGAGCATTCATTAGTAAAACATTCAGAGAGAGCAAGATTTTGCTCGACTAGATGTCCCAAAACTCAAGAGGGACAAACAGAAACACGCCCATTACTCATGTGGTCCACTCAGTGGCATTAGATCCAACTAACTCTCTTGCTGAAAATATGGCCACAATAATGACACAAATGAGCATCCTCACCAAAAAGGTGGAAGAGTCAGGTCAGAAATAGCAGGTGCACATAGTTGATACAACCAATGGGGGCTTATGTACATCTTGCATAAGTCAGCCATTTGGTAGCCAGTGGAGAACTGAGGGGGATGACCAACACTATCCGGAGAACATGAATTATGCGTCCAACTATGAGGGTCAGAGAACAGGTGGTCAGAATTGGGGGTAGAAGAATCACCAATACAGGCCAGCCCCGCAGAAGCATAATCAAGGTAACATGGGGGCCATGCGACCACAGGGTAATATGGCTCCTTACCAAAGGCCACAGGGCTATAACAACCAGAATCAACAGCAGGGGTATCATCTACCTCAACAACAACATAATGAGAGACAGGAAGACGGGTTCGCTAGGCTCGAGGCAATGATGCAATAGGTGATTGGGTCTAATGTAAAAATAAATGAAATAGTAAATTCACACGAGTCAGCTATCAAAAATATTGAGGTCCAAATGGGTCAGATTTCGATGTCACTGAATAATCATCCTCATGGGACGTTACCGGCAGACACTCAGGTAAATCAAAAATATCATGGCCCGAAATAGCTGATGGTAGTGAGTCTACGTAATGGTAGAGACTTGGACTTGGAGCAAGAGAGGGATCGAGAAAGTAAACATGTTGAGACACTTGTTCTAGTGCCCATTGAGCTAGATGACTCAGCAGGATTGACTAAGGTGACAGTGCAGCATGCACATGAAGATGCCAACAAACAGAATGAGGCTGAGAAAGAACCTGAGACAGCACAGGAACCGGTATTGGAGGCAGCACCTAAAAAAGAGAAAGCCCAAATCACAGGGAAGAAGCGACCTCCAGCACCATTCCCACAGAGGCTAGACAAATATCAAAAAGATGAGAAATACAAGAAGTTCTTAGACATGTTGAAACAAATTCAAGTAAATATTCCATTGATTAATGCTTTAAAAGAAGTGCTTGGTTATACAAAAATGATGAAGGACTTGATGTCCCGCAAGTTCGACTTCCAAGACTTGGCCACAGTGACTCTAACTCATACATGCAGTGTTGTTGTAACAAGACCCATTGCTAAAAAATTGTCAGACCCAGTGAGTTTCACAATTCCATGCACCATACGTAACTTTTCTTTTGCCAAGGCACTATGTGATTTTTGGGCAAACATAAATCTTATGCACCAAGCTATCTATAAAAGGATTAGGATTGGAAGAGCTAGACCCAAGTCTATGTTGTTGAAGCTGGCTTACAGAACTGTAAAGAGGCCCTCAGGTATTCTTGATGATGTGTTAGTGCAGGTAGGGAAATTTGTGTTCCCTGCAGATTTTGTAATTCTGGACTGTAGGGTGGATGAAGAAATTCCCATAATTTTGGGAAGGCCATTCTTGCCCACGGGCAAAGCTCTGATTGACTGCGAAACTGGAGAGTTAAAGATAAGGTTAAATGACGAAGAGATAGCATTCAACATGCAGAAATCTATGAGGCAACCAAGTGAATTCGCCAATTGTTCTTTAATTGATGTCGTGAATGTAATCCTGGAAGAGGATGGTGAGACCTTGAACATTGAGGACCCTCTACCTGCATGTCTTATGAATTTAGATGAGGTGAATGGTGAAGAATTGGCGGAATGGATGCTTGATCTTGAGGGCAAAGGTTTTTGTAAGAGACCACTCGAATTCGAGCCCTTGCACTTAAAGAAAAGGGAAACTACTCCAGCCAGGCCATCAATAAAAGAACTTCCAAAGCTGGAGTCGAATCCACTTTCCGCCCATCTCAGGTATGCATTATTAGGACCTAACTCCACATTACCTGTTATTATCTCATCTAGTTTGTTAGATGTGCAGGCAAAATAGCTTTTGCAGGTACTGATAGAGTGCAAGACTGCTATTGGGTGGACCATGGCAGATATTAAGGGGACCAGCCCGACATTTTTTATGCATAAAATTCTCCTGGAAGATGGGCACAAACCTTCCAGAGAACACCAAAGAATGATGTACCCCAATATGAAGGAAGTGGTGAAGAAAGAAGTCATTAAGTGGTTAGATGCGGGAATCATCTTCCCTATCTCTGACAGAAACTGGGTTAGCCCAGTGCAATGTCTTCCTAAGAAGGGTGGAAAGATGGTGGTGAAAAATGATAAAAATGAACTAATATCTACACAAACCGTTAGAGGCTGGAGAATTTGTATGGATTACAGGAAGCTCAACTTAGCCACCCAGAAAGACCACTTCTCACTACCCTTCATTGACCAGATGCTTGATAGACTGGTGGGGAGGTCCCACTTCTATTTTCTGGATGGGTACTCAGGGTACAATCAGATCTTTGTTGCACTAGAGGACAGAGAGAAGACCTCATTCACATTCCCTTATGGAATTTTTTCTTTTCGAAGGATGCCCTTTGGCCAATGCAACGCACCTGCCACATTCCAAAGGTGCATGCTGGCCATTTTCACAGATATGATAGAAGACATAATGGAAGTGTTCATGGATGATTTCTCAGTAGTGGAAAATTCATTCAATGAGTGCCTTAAGAATCTGACCAAAGTGTTGAAAAGGTGTATCGAGACTAACCTGGTACTTAACTGGGAAAAGTGTCATTTCATGGTACAAGAGGGTATAGTCTTCGGACATTTAATATCAAGGAAGGGCATTGAGGTGCATCGTGCGAAATTTGATATGATAGCAAAGCTTCCACAGCTCACATCTTTCAACGCAATCAGGAGCTTCCTCTTCATGCCGGTTTTTACTGGAGATTCATAAAGGACTTCTCAAAAATTGCTAACCCTTTGTGTAAATTGCTAGAAAAGGATCACCCCTTTGTGTTTTCTGATGATTGTAGGTAGCATTCGAGGAATTGAAGAAAAAGCTAGTCACAGCACCCATCATTGTTGCCCCTGACTGGGAGCAAGCATTCGAGCTAATGTGTGATGCAAGTGACTATGCAGTGGGAGCAGTGTTAGGCAGCGGAAAGATAAAATAATGCACCTAATTTACTACGCAAGTAGAACGTTGAGTGGATCCCAGTTGAACTATACTGTAACTGAAAAGGAGATGCTGGCAGTGGTGTTCGCGTTTGACAAATTCAGATCGTACTTGATTGGCTCGAAGGTAATTGTCTATATTGATCATGCTGCTCTCAAGTACCTGATTGAAAAGAAAGAGTCAAAACCGCGCCTGATTCATTGGGTGCTGCTGCTAGAAGAGTTGGAAAATCAAGTCGCTGATCACTTATCACGACCGGAAGGAGGTGACAAAGCAATTGAGGTAGAGGATATTCTGTAAACCTTTCAAGAAGAGAAACTACTCGCCACAAACCTTGAGGAAGTGCCATGGTATGCAGACATTGCAAACTACCTGACAAGCGGTATAGTTCCCTATGACCTTTTCTCTGTGCAAAAGAAAAAGTTTTACCGTGATTGCCACATGTATTACTGGGATGACCCTTATATGTTTTGGATTTATGTTGACAATATGATCCAGAGGTGTTTCCCCGAGTTAGATCAATCTTCTGTTTTGCACGCATGTCACGTATCGGCATATGGTAGACATATTGGAAGAGTCAGACGGCCGCGAAAGTTCTAGAAGCAGGTTTCTACTGGCCAACTGTGTTTAAGGATGCACATCTATGGGTCAACGGCTGTGATGAATGCCAGCGAACCGGGAACATCTCCCTTCGCCATGAGATGCCCATGAACCCAATTCAGGATATTGAGGTGTTCGATGTTTGGGGGATAGACTTCATGGGTCCCTTCGTCAGTTCCTATGGCAATAAGTACATACTTGTTGTTGTAGATTATGTGCCCAAATTGGTTGAAGCTGCAGCACTCCCCACAAATGATGCAAGGTTGGTGATTGGGTTTTTGAAGAAGAATATATTCACCCGTTTCGGGACCCCGAGAGACATAATCAGTGACGAAGGCAGTTATGTTTGCAATTGAGCCTTTGAGAAATTGCTAGCGAAGTATGATTTACGCCACAAGGTGGCAACTCCATATCATCCTCAGACTAGTGGCCAAGTCGAAGTGTAGAATAGGGAGATAAAGAGTGTGTTGACAAAAACTGTGAATGCCACAAGAACAGACTGTGCGAATAAAATATACGACGCACTCTAGTCCTATATAACTGCTTTCAAAACACAAATTGGCATTTCTCCATACAAGTTGATGTTTGGAAAGGCTTGTCACTTGCCATTGGAGTTACAACATAGAGCTTGGTGGGCTCTGAGACAATTGAATCTAGACATGGAAGCTGTGGGGACGAATAGAGTCACGGAATTGCATGAGCTGGATGAGTCCCGATATCTTGCTTTTGAGAGCACCAGGTTATACAAAGAAAGAATGAAGAGGTTGCATGAAAAGAACATTATTGAGATAAATTTCAAACCCGGAGATATGGTGTTGCTTTACAGTTCAAGATTAAGGTTATTTTTGGGTAAACTCAGGTCAGGATGGTCTGGACCATTTCGTGTGGTTGAAATGCTCCCTCCAGAGGTTATAGAGATTATCTCAGAGAAAGACTCTTGCACGTTTAGAGCCAATGGGCATAGATTGAAACCATATGTGGGCATGGATGAAGTAAAGGAAGTGTCAGTGGTCCATTGGACTGAGCCTCAGAGGTCGAGCGAGCCTTAAATACGCTCATCTGCGTCGTTCCGCGACGTTAAATCAAGTGCTTCTTGGGAGGAAACCCATGTTTAACCTGTTTTCCCTTTTTCTTTGTTCTTGTACTTGATGTGTATAATAATAACCCATTTATTAGTGTACATGGCAAGATTGGTGCATTTTGGGAGAAGTCGGGGGCAAGAACCAACTCCGGAAAGGTAAAAACTTGCTAAAAACAAAAAAAAATCGGAGGTCTGTCACCACGACTGCTGTGAAACACCCACATTCTGCCTCCAGCACCGCGACCGCAGTCGAGACGCGGTCTGGGCATGGTAAATCTCATATGTTATGTTTCTTCCACCGAGACCGCAGTCCGAGCGCGGATCAGGCGCGTGGAATGCTCATGTTTTGCCCGACGTACCAGGTAAAGTGTAAAAAAAAATTCTTTTTTCTTTTTCTCTTCCAAACCCATTAAAACTAAAACCCCCTCCATCCCCCCACTTCTAACCAATACCTTTCTTACTCTAACTCTCTAACTCACCCTATGCATCTTCTTCTTCTTCCTCTCTCTCACAAACTCTTTCCTCTCTCACACACACCCACTTCCGTCTCCCCTCCTCCCCAATCTCCCTTCCACTCAAAATTTCTTCCCTTTTTCCCCTCTCTCAACTCTACAGGTCTCAGGTATGTCATTTCTTTCTTTCTTCTTCTTTCCTTCTCTTTTGCAATTGTAATTATAGATTTGTTGTAGTATCTAGAGTAAACTTTTTGGTTTCTTTTCTTCTTTTTAGTTGGTAATGTGTATAATATGGTAGAAAAGAGCATGATTTTGTTGTGTTAAAGTTTATTGTGGTGGGGTGGAGTATGTGTAGTGATTGTAGTTGATTTTGGGGGAGGGTTTGTACTTCAATAGGCTAATTGTATGAAATCATAGTTCCATGCACACTAGGTGCTTGTGAAATTTCCCCACTGAGTTGTAACTGTTAATGTGACCATAGTAGTGGTGAAGTTTGAGGAACCACCTTGGGTTCACACAACTCAAAACCTCAGTAATAGTAGCCCTTATTTTTTCAGGTACAATGCATCAATCAAGGAAAAGACGTGCCACAGGTTCCTCCGCTAGTGGGCCAGGTGGTTCATCCAGAGCTCGAGCTCAAGCAAGTTCGAGCTAGTTTGACAATACCCGATTTGTCTCTTAAGCGGGTCAATATAGATTCAATTCAAAGGCAGCCAAGAAGCTGGTTCCTGAATTACACATTGAGGGGGCTGATTTAAGAGTTGAATGCCCACAGTTTTACGAAGAACTGAGGAGACGACAGCTGGACGTCTTCTTTGATGAGCCGGAAGAGGCCAATGTAGTGATGGTCAGGGAATTCTATGTTAATTTCCCGTACCATGTTGATAGGGTGGTCACAGTACAAAACACCCTGGTGAATGCGTCTCTTAAGGCCATCCGTCGAGTGTACAGGTTGTCGGTCTTCACCGGAGAGACAGACTACTTCCAAGATTATCAGAGGCCACATATCACGTGCAACGTGATTGTTCAAACAATCTTTGTGGCTGGCCGGGATCCAATATGTATAAAGCCGAGAATGACCCTGAACTTCCAATCTCTCACTTGGTAAGATAAATGTTAGCTCACGATTATCAACAGCCGGTTGTTTCCATCCAGCAATACTACAGATTTTAATGCGCCCATAGCATGAGATTTGGTGTTTTGTCAACCACCACGATTTTGACGTGGCCCGGCTCATTCAGGATGAAATGTTCATTCACTCCGCAGAGACAAGCAAAGAGTTCTACTTCCCCTCCCTGGTCACCAGGCTATGTCATGCTTCACGGGTTCTTGAAAATCATATAGCAGATGGGAAGTTTCCATTAAATGACCCATTTAGGGGTAGCAAAATCATAGTTGAGAAAGAGCAGACTGTGGCGGATGATGAGGATGATCATGCTGATGATGACGATGATGGAGCTATGCATGTTGTTGCCCTGCCGGTGCAGATTGCTGATGAGGCGAGCCCATCACAGATCCGCCAAATTACCCGGATGACAGCCTTGGAGCATGATATGGCTGGCCTACGCACTTCGGTCAATGACCTGGGTGCTCGAGCTGACACTTTGGCTACTTAAAGTGCTAGGTAAGAGAAAAATATCATGGTATGGCTCTGGGCGTTAGGATGAGCGTGTCACCTCGATCCTGGCACTGTCTCCGATCAGGACTGAACACCAGGAAAGTCCCCTTACCTTAATTTTTTTGACATGGGGACGTGCCAAATTTTTAAGTGTGGGGTGGGGGATGGTTGTTGTTGTTGTACACTTGTATTGATTGTTTGGTATTTTGGTTTGCTGTTAATTAACTTCGACTTGGCCTGAAGACGGACACCTCTCGGCGGGTCTCTTGAGGGGCTTAAGTCGAACAAAAAAAAAGATTTTCTTTTGTTAGGTAGTGTACCAACTCCCCCTTGGTTTTTCTTAAAACCACAGTTCTTTTCCAAGTGTTTCCATTTGAACCGGGTGTAGCTAGTTTTTCTTTTTAGTTTAGGATGTCTTAGGCGAGGCAAGAATAGAAATAGAATCCCTTAACTCTGCAGTACCTTGAATATAGATTGTCTTAGAATGACACTTAGGCTCATTAGTCTACTCTAGCAAGAAAGCCGTAAATTATATGTTCTTGATTTGGCTTAAATACTTTGAGCAGAGTGTCTGATGATCCGAACTGACTGAGTCATGTTCCATGTGTGAGTGAGACTTTTGTGTATTCTTTGCTAACATTCAATGCCTAGAACTTGCCCTGTGTGTGTACGAAGCAAAATGGTAGCCTTAATTGCTCTATAAAGTGATATAGGCGTTTCTTTGTTTAACCTATTTATATATGTTTCTAGCCACCTGATTGTATATACCATAGTTAACCCTTTTGAGCCTGTAATCTTGTTTTCCTTGGCAACCACACTACAAGCCTGACCCAATTTTTGAATTGACTATCTTTTGAACCCTATCGCCTCCTAGAAGCACTTGAATTGTGACGAACATGGAAAAGTTAAAGTGTGGGGTGGTTGGTTGGACTTCTGAGTGGAACTAAGAGAATATAGATAAAGGTGCATGGTGTGATAATGAATACTAGAAGCCACCTGAACTGGAAGAAAAAAGTCTCAAATGGTTGTAGTTTTTGAAAAAGTGTGCTTAAAGAAGGGGTATAACACAATGATGAAAAGGTGGAATAATGGTTTGACAAAAGTATGGTCTTAGATGTCAAAAAAAATGTGTTAAAGTTCTTATGGAGGTGTAGCCACTCTTATATCCATATATATCCTACCTGTCCCATAGCCGACATTACAACCAAATAAAGTTATACTTGATTCTAGACCAAAGGAGCTCGATTAGTTGAGTATTACACTAAGGGAAAGCCTATGGTGCGTTTTATGTGGCATGAGAATTTCTTTCTGAGGGGGAGAAAAATCTTACTTGTTTGAAGTCCTCAGTGTGTGAATTATAACAACTATGACTTAAGTCTCTTTGTGGTGAGTAGGCACTTGACTCATGAAAGGAAGGTAAGTCTGGACCTCTGACTGAGAGTAGGAGAGCCAGTTAGAGACATTATGTGGCTAGAGAGAGAGTCCACTTTTGAGGTTTGGATGTTACGTTGAGGTAGTCCACTAGTGTGAATTGTTCTTGGTGCGAGAATTAGGGAAGTTACCTAGTGATGATTAGGCTTGTAGAGTGTGGTTTTATTGCTCGAGGAGTAGAAACGGTTTAAGTGTGGGGTGTTGATAGTAGCCTATATTGTGCGATATAGATGTTATTTATGCTCTAAGTTAACCATACTTCATTGATGTTTTAAGTGCTAAATGATAACAAAATACTCTAATTGAGGTTCTTTATGCTTTGCGGGAGTTACACCGGATTAGGAGGATGATATAGAGTGTTTTGGGGTCGAATATGTAGATACAAGGCCAATCGAGAAGCGCCCATATGAAAATGAGCAAGAAAAGAGAAGAAAAACTGAATAGCAGCCAACCCCGACCGCGGCTGGAACGCTGTGGGCCAAGCGCAATAAACAAAATGTATACAAATGACCGCGGATGGCCCACGACCACGGTCGATCTGGGGAATGCCAAGAAAGTCTGGGGGTTAAGTGTAAAGTGTGGGAAACTTATCCTAACCCTATATAAACTCAAAAAACTCGCCCAAGTCAAGGCTAAGCCTGTTTTTAGACTCAATTGGAGGCAAGAACAAGTGTGATAAAGATCAAGACACCATTAGAGTTTTTCATTCTTCTTCCTTTATCATTATTTTATGAATCATGAATTATTTTATTGCTTTATCTTGTTTTATCATGAGTAGCTAAATATTTAGTCTAAGATTTTGACGGAACCTATTGAAGGATGAATTTCTTGCTATGTTAATATAGATTTGCCAAGTTTAATCTCTATTTGTTCAACTATATTCTTGTTGCAGTTAATTGAAAGGATCCTCAATTAGTTGTGCCTATTTAGTATGTATTACTCGGGAGAGAGTGCATATTTAGGTAATTGTTGAACAACATCACTCCCCACGTATGTGAGGAATCAATAACCAAGGGGTTAAAGATGGATTAGGGATAACGAAACCTTGGGTGCGATCTAAGTGAGCTGTAATAATATCCAGCTAGCGTAACTCGGGAGTGTATGTCTAGTAAATTTTTGTAATTACTCGGGAAATATTTACGGTAGTAAGAGTGCTCAGAATCAATAGAGACGATTAGGAGAATTTGTATGAAACATAGCGGGAAGAGATTCCATTAATATGGGAAATCATAACCTTAGATCCTTCCCCTTATTGTTTACAACCCATTCTTAGTTAGCTCTTAGTTAATATAGTTTTATTAGGTAACAGTTAGTAGAAAAACAACTAATTGTTATTCAAAATATCTTTGAAGTTGATTACATGAAATTGAGTGAGTCTGATATCTGTAATTGGTAGGTTAATTCCCTGTGGGATTCGACTATGGGCTTAATATCCAGAATATATTGACAACGACCGCTTAGTCCTTTTTATAAGACATAGTTGGGCGTGATCAGCAAACACTGATTCGTGCCTTTATGACTTAGGCTTTTCTTGAGAAAGAGGGACTAAGTCTAGGAAAATTAGGCTAACAAGGAATTGGGGTGAATTCAAGAGATTGATAGCCCCAATTAAAGGGTTAAACCTAGAGATAGTAATATCCGACTTGATCCAATATCACTTTCATTGTATAAACACCCATTCGACTTGAGAAAGTAAAATTGGATAAAGTTACTCAAACTACTGAGACGTATAGAGTGAGCACTTATGTGTGATGGTTATATCATGACCCCGATCAAAAAAAGCATTCCCTAGAATCTAAATACCCGTTAGATATTCACCTAGGCGGAAGTCACTACCCTAGTGCTTTTTAAAAACCTGAAAACTTTTACCAAAAATATCGGACTTAGTTTACTCTTAGCATAAAATAGTGTAAAATTAGAATAGAATCATTCATAACAATGTCTGTAAGTGCAATTAGGAACAACACACACCTCTAGATTAGTTAGATACCGACCATCAAATTAATTAGCTCCCTGTGAAAATCGAACCCGACCTTGTTGGGTAAAACTGCATTGACCATCCTCGCTACTCTATAGTGGTGTAGGTTTGGCATCGATCAATAACCTGCTAAACCCAAGAAGCTCCTAATCTCCGTGGCTGAAGTGGGTCTAGGCCAGTTCTGGACTGCCTCAATCTTCTTAGGATCTACCTGAATGCCCTCTGCTTATACAACGTGGCCCAAGAAAGTGACTTAATCCAAACAAAACTCGCACTTTGAAAATTTAGCATACAACTAGATGTCCCTCAAAGTCCGAAGCACTATCCAAAGGTGTTGCTCATGCTCCTCCCGACTGCAGGAGTATATCAAGATGTCATCAATCATAAAAATCACAAAGGAGTCCAAATAATGCTTCAACACTCGGTTAATCAAACCCATGAATGTTGTTGGGGCATTGGTCAACCCAAAAAACATCACAGAAACTCATAATGCCCATACCGCATCCTAAAAGCTGTCTTAAGAACATCGGATGCCCTAATCCTCAAATGATGGTAGCCAGATCTCAAATCAATCTTCGAAAACACATTGGCACCCTGAAACTGATCAAATAATTCATCAATCCTCGGCAATGGATACTTGTTCTTGATGGTGACTTTGTTGAAATTTCGATAATCTATACACGTCCTCATAGACCCATCTTTCTTCTTCACAAACAACACCGGTGCCACCAAGGGCGAGACACTAGGTCTAATGAAGCCCTAATCACGCAAATCTTGCAACTGTTCCTTCAATTCTTTCAACTCTGGCGGGGCCATCCGGTATGGAAAAATGGAAATGGGATGAATGCCCATAACCAAATCAATAGAGAAATCAATATCCATGTCGAGTGTCATCCCCGGTAGGTCTGCAGGAAATACCTCTAGAAACTCACGAACAACAGGCACAGAATCCATAGAAGTTACCTTCGCACTAGAATCACGAACATTACCCAAATAAGCCAAATACCCCTTCTCGACCACACGCCGAGCCTTCATATAAGAGATAACATTTCTGGTAGAATGGCCAGGAGTCCCTCTACACTCTAATCGAGGAAACCCCGACAAGGCTAAGGTCACTGCCTTGGCGTGACAGTCCAATATAGCGTGATAAGGTGACAGCCAATCCATACCCAATATAACATCAACATCTACCATATTAGGGAGTAGAAGACTACACTGGGATCAAGACTGCCAATAGTGACCATACATGAACGACATACACGATCTACAACAATAACGTCCCCCACCGTTGTGGACAAATATATAGGGGCACTAAAAGAATCACGAGGCACAACCAAATATGAAGTAAAATAAGATGACATATAGGAGTAAGTAGAACCCATATCAAATAGAACTGAAGGATCTCTACTGAAAACTGAAACAATACCTGTAATAACAACATCGGATGACTCAGCCTCAGGTCAGGCGGGAAAAGCATAACATCAGGGATGGGCCCCACCACTCTGAACCATACCCGAGGAAGGCCTCTAGCTGGCGGGACTCCACCTATAACGGCATGACCTCCACATCTAACAGACTGGTCCCTACCTCTAACTACTTGACCCCTGCCTCTGGCTGGCTGAGCAGGCGGTTCAGCAACTGGTGCCGGATCATTGGCACGAGAACTCTGATATTATGGCAGAACACCCTATAATCTCGGACAGGTCCTCCTGATATGCGCATAACCACCACACTCGAAACATCCATCCTGATATTGTGGCTGTGGAAACTGAGACTGACCCGAACGGGCGGCTGACCAAGGTAATAACTCTGAATAGGAGTTGCACTAATAGGAGTTGGCGGTGCACTATTGTCTGGCTTCCCATAAGGAGGCACATAAGGACCACGACTCCCTGAAGCATTGTGGAATGCCTGAAGCGCTGAATGGAACAGCCTGGGATGATGCCCTCTCCCAAAAGTACCCGTGCCTCCAGATGTAGCGCCGATGAACCCACCAGAATGACGAGGTCTCTTGTCAGAGCCCTGACCTCCCTGTGCAAGAACCATCTCTACTCGTCTGTCGACATCGGCAACCGCCTAAAAAGAAATCTCACTCCTAGTCTCCTTAGCCATCTGCAATCTGATAGGGTGAGAAAGTCCGTCAATAAACCTCCCCACCCTCTCTCTCTCTCTCGGTAAGAAGTAAAATAAGAGCATGATGGTCCAAATTCACAAAACGGGTCTCACACTAAGTAACAGTGATGCTGCCTCGTTGGAGACGCTCGAACTGACAGCGGTGCTCCTCTCTCGAGGTGATAGGCAGAAACTTCCCTAGGAAGAGATGAGAGAACTTATCCTAAGTAAGAGTAGGCGACCCAGGTGTTCTGGTCAACAAATAATCCCTCCACCATTTCTTTGCGGAACGAGTCATCTGAAAAGCAGCAAAGTCGACCCCATTGGTCTCCAATATACCCATGTTCTGAAGAACCTCATGACAACTGTCAATACTCCTGGGTATCCTCTGAAGTAGCACCACTGAAATGGATTGGAAAGAGCTTAGTAAACCTATCCAGTCTCCACAAAGAATCAGAAGACATAACTGACCCATCTTTGGTCTGTACTGCAGTAACTGGCTGAACTACTCCAACTAGATGAGCTGCTGGAGTCTGATACTAGGGAGTCATCTACTTCGGAGTATGAGTAGCTGGAGTCTGGGATCCTCTTCCAGCCTAAGAGACGGCTGGTTCCATGGGAAATGCTCCAGTCTGGGCCACACTCTCCATAAGGCCGACCAAACGGACCAAAGCATCCTGAAGCACGAGGGTGGAAATGAACCCCTCCGGGACCTGAGCTAGCCCGCAGGAATAGCCTGAGCAGGAACCTCCTCATCCAACTCTACCTGAGGCTCCACTGATGGGGCTGTTGCTCGGGCTTTAGGCTGGGCCCTACCCCTGCCTCGGCCTCGACCGCTGCACCTCGTAGGAGCTGTTGCTGGAGGCTCTAGATGCTGCTCAGTTGAATAAGTGGTACGCGTTCTCGCCATCTGCGAGAGAATAAGAGTAGGAGAATTCAATTAGTATTGAAAAAACAAAGTCGCATGACAGAGATGAATAAAAGTGAAATTTGTTCCTAAACTTTATAGCCTCTGGGAGATAAGTACAGACGTCTCCGTACCGATCCTCCAGACTCTACTAAGCTCGTTCGAGAATTGTGAGACATCGCAACTTAGTGCTCTGATACCAACTTGTCAAGACCCGAAATCCCTACCATCGAGACCGTGATAGCACCTAAAACTACACTTGCTAGGCAAGCCAACGTTAAAGTTTATTTAGCCAATTCTTTATATTTAACTGATTATCAGCAACCAAGCTAAAATAAACTGAAATAAACATGAAGCTACTTTAATTACATGCTATTTCTACCCAGAATCTGGAGTCACTATTCACGAACATACTAAGATCTTAATACAAGTATTTGTTCAAATTAAATTTCAACTGTTTGTGAAATAAAGTAAAACAGTAAGTATGGGAGTGTAAAAGGGGATGCCAGGGATTGTGGACACCAACAGGACTACCTTTGGTCTGCTAGTTGTGAAGTTTACAACAAACCTCTCGATAATCCACTACCTGCTCCAAAATCTGCACCAGAGGTGCAGAGTGCAGTATCAGTACAACCGACCCCATGTACTGGTAAGTGCCGAGCCTAACCTCAACAAATGAGTGACGAGGCTACGGCGGGGCACTAACAATATAATCTGCATACAGTGAATAATAAAGGCAGAAAAAGACAGAATAAAGTAATTTGTCACGGGCTTAATTTCGACAAGCACCGTGAGGACAACTAGCTAGCTAAATCGCTATTGCTTAGTTTCTGTCCCTCTCAAAACTACAGCACTAAAAACATGCTAACAATGGCAAGCACTTCACACACACAAGCTGGAAAGGAAACGAAGGAAGTCACACAAACGTTTTCGGAGGACAAGGGCCAATTTTTTTCTTATATTGAAGACAAAGGGAAAATACAAGTGTTAGAGATACCTCTCTATAAAGCTTATAGAAGTATTTATATTTATTCAGCCACACTTGGCTGGTACTACGAAGAAAGATCCTAATGACTTCCTAACTACTTGCACTTAAAGCTGTCAGGCATGATGTTCCTATGCACTAAATGCTGCCAGGCATGCTGCTCATTTGCATTAAATGTTGCTGGCATGCTTCTCCTTTGCATTAAATGTTTTCTTTGAGCTTGATCAACCATTGCAAATTCGAATTTGGACAGCTTAGGCGGGAAAATGAATGATGAATCACGCGGATCGGCACACTCTACACTAACTTGCAAGGAATAAATATAGTACCGACGTATTTCATCAGTGTCTAGCTATTACCAATCCTTAAGTGTAATTCAAAACTACCGTACATCTAACACAGTCAAAGAAAAAGCATAAGCATATAGATTGTTGCGGCGTGCAACCTGATCCCACCGTACATATCATAATTCTCCCTTATTTCCTCTTAATAACATAAACAACAGAATATAAATATAAGTGTTGCGGCGTGAAACTCGATCCCACCATATTATAATAAATCACAATCACACTTCACTCTTATTTCACCATATTCCCCCCTTATCACACATGTTGCGGCGTCCAACCCGATCCCACCGTATAATATCAATTCACCCTTATTCTTCCTCAATATATTACCCTTATTCCACATGTTGCGGCGCGCAACCCGATCCCACCATATTCATATCAATTACATAGGAAGTATAGAAATTTCACAATTTAACACAAGACCCCTATGGATAGTTAAACTTCAGAACATGGAAAATGGAAAGCTTGTACCCGATAAAACCTTACACAAGTAATACTACTCAACCTGACCCATCCAAAATATCACTAAAACACCAATAAGAACAGCACCAACAAGTAATAGGAGACAATGAAGCTACGGGAACAAATATCTTCAACAAGGAGAAACAATATATAACAATTAGCAATTAGGCATGGAAATACAAGTAGGCATGTAACAATTACGGCAGGGAAAGAAACAATATAAGAAGAACGGAAAAGAAATAGGCAAGATAGATAAATTGGCGGCACATAAGTACTCGTCAACTCACTTATACACCACTCACATGAATTTCACTTAGCAAATAAGTCAAGGGTTCCTAATCCCTCAAGTAAAGCTTAGGCACAACACTTACCTCGTTCACAGGTCTCTCAATGCTCAATTACCGACTTTCCTCTAGAATCCACCTCCAAACTAGTCTATCTAGCCACAATTAACTTAATAACATCAATTATTGCTAAAGGAATCCATTACAATGCATGAATTTAGATTTCTCAAACTTTTCTCAAAAAGTCAAAAATCGATCCCGGGCCTGCTTGGTCAAAACCCGAGGTTCGGACCAAAACCAAATCATCAATTTACCCCGAGCCCGATTATGTAATTAATTTCAAAATCCAACCACAAAATGAGGTCTACCCCAATTTGCAACCCCCCACCCCCAATTCTTCCTAAATCCCTAGTTTTCTACCATGAAAGAACAAAGATTAGGGATAGGAATTTAATATTGATGATAGAAATGGAAGAAAATGAGTTAAAGAGTACAAACATATGAATTGGTATGTAGTTCTCCCTTCAAAATCGCTTCTAGGCCGAGTTTTAATGGAAGGTTTACGAAATTTTGGGGAAAATCCCACTACTATTCCATTTTAAGTCACATGCGCCAGGACTTCTACGCGTTCGCGAAGGGCCTTCCGCATTCGCGATGAGTAAAAACCCGAGTGGCTTTCGCGTTCGTGAGTCCTCATCCGCGTTTCCGAAGGCTGCTCTTCTGGCCTTCGCATTCGCGAGCCAATGCTCGTGTTCGCGTAGAAGAATAACTGAGCCCTCCACCAGGTCCCTAAAGCTTCACGTTCGCAGGAAGCTGGTCGCGTTCGCGAAGGGTAAGGCCCCCCATTGCTTTACGTTCGCGACTCAGCTACCGCATTCGCGATTAAGAAAATCACTTTGCCCCAGTTTACTCTTCGCGTTTGCGAGAGTACCTTCGCGAACGCGAAGAAGAAGATATCAGATGACAACTGAAGCACAAAAATCAGATTTTCTAAGTTCAAAACATTTTAGCCCACCCAAAACTCACCCGAGCCCTCGGGACTCCAAACCAAACATGCACACAAGTCCTAAAACATCATATGAACTTGCTCGCGCGATCAGATCGACAAAATAACACCTAGAACTACGAATTGAACACCAAATCGAATGAAATTTTCAAGAAAGCTTTTAAACTTCTATTTTTACAACCGGACGTCCGAATCATGTCAAACTAACTCCATTTCTTACCCAACTTCACAGACAAGTCATAAATAATACATTAAACCTGTACCGAGCTCCGGAACCAAAATACATGTCCGGTATCAACAATGCCAAACATCAATCATATCTTAAAACTATTAAATTTTCACAAAAATTCATATCTAGAGCTAGGGACGTCGGAATTCGACTCCGGGCATATGTCCAGGTCTCATATTTCAATACGAACCCAACGGGACCATCAAAATACGGGTCCGGGTCCGTTTACTCAAAATATTGATCGAAGTCAACTAAAATTAACTTTTAAGGCAAAAATTCTTGTTTTTATTAATTTTTAACATATAAGCCTTGTGGGTTAACACCCCGATTGCGCATGCAATTCGAGGAATGATACAATACTCTTTTAAAAGTTTCGAAACACAGAGTCTGGTTCTAAAACGTAAGATGACCTATCGAGTCATCAAAATGAAAGATTGATATGACTTTGGCAAGAGGATAAAGATGCATATATATATATATACACGACAAAAGAAGAGGCAAAATCTTATATACTCTCTCCGTCTTCATTTACATTACATCTTATAATTTTAGCACTATGTAGGCCTTACTTTTGATGTTGTCCACATCTGCAATAACATTTTGCCACATCATCATAATGACATATTACTAACAGCATGCAACAAGTACAGCCCCGTGCCGCAAACTACTTGGCGGGAATTGAATTGTCTACCGTGTTGCAAAAATTTGCCATTCCCTAAAAGATATTAGACATAGCAGTTAGCTCAATCTTCTAGGCATGCGTGTATTTTTTCAGATACGCTAGGATTTTTGACAAACATATTGCCAAAATTAGTGACTAGATTTCTTGAATATTGAAGAGCAGGCACGACACATTACAACGCGGCGTATTAGCTAAGCAAACTCACAATGGTTGTTACATGTCATGATCTAAGGGCGTAGTTATGCCACTTCTAAATCACATCCAACATTTCATATATACTAATATTAGAGCATGCGTATTACGCGTATTTCCTATCATAATGTATTTAAATTTTTTATGAAAATAATATGAATATTATATTAAAAATGTGTTTGAGCTAATTATCAATTAAAAATATACAATCTTTAATATTATGAGTATTAATCATAGATGGCTAAATTAATAAATTAAAATAATTTTAACATAGTTCTCAATCATCACTTATTTTATTCAACTTAAATCTTTTGCTTCCTTTTAGTTGATTCCTTTTAGTTACCAAATTCATGTATCACGCTGAATAATATATCTTTGAATCGTACGAAACGAAAGGATGAAGCCCTTGAGGGAATAAGGACCTCGATACTTAAGAAGACGTCTTTGGTTGTGTTCAGTGTTGACAAAGGTAATATGAAAGCTTTTGTGATGCAATATTTTGGCTAACTTTAACATAGGGTTAATGTGGCCTTGGGACAGGTACGGTATGCAAACTGCCCAAGGATTTTTTAAATCTTCAGCACCAATGGAACACATTTTTTGGTTTCCTTATTGGGTTACGTTCCCTTCAAACAGAAATACAAAATATTGCTATGACTTTCGCAAGAGGATGAGAATATATATATATATATATACACGACAGAAAAAGAGGTAAAATCTTATATACTCTCTCCGTCTTCAATTATATTACATCTTATTATTTTAGCACTATGTAGGCCTTACTTTTGATGTTGTCCACATCTGCAATAACATTTTGCCACAACATCATATTGACATATTACTAATGGCATGCAACAAGTACAACCCCGTGCCACTAACTAGTTGGCGTGAATTGAATTGTTTACGGTGTTGCAAAATTATGCCATTCCATAAAAAAGATTTAGACATAGCATTTAGCTCAATCTTTTAGCTATGCGTCTATTTTTTCGGATATGTTAGCATTTTTGACAAACATATGGCCTAAATTAGTGACTAGATTTCTTGAATATTGTAGAGCATGCACGAACATTACAATGCGGCGTATTAGCTAAGCAAAATCACAACAGTTGTTACATGTCATGATCTAAGGGCGTAGTTATGCCCACTTCTAAATCACATCCAACATTTTATATACAATTATTAGAGTACACGCATTACGTGTGTTTCAGTCTTAATGAATTTAAATTTTTTTATGAGTATAATATAAATATTATATTTAAAAAATGTGTTTGATATTCTTATCAAATAAAACTATAAAATCTATATAATTATGAGTATTAATCATAGATGGATAATTCAATAACTGAAAAAACTCTAATAGAAAAAATATTAATAACTAAAAGTTTAATTAATGTCAAAGTACTAAATATCAAAAATTAATTATATAATAATTGTAACTAATAGTGCATCCTAAAATATCATTAGATCTTTGTGAAATAAGTTGTGCGACAAACAACTTTATGGAATCACATTGACTATGTTTTTTGGTGATTCTCTTGATGTATCAGCCATTCAACCTAATAATAAATTATACTTCCAATCTCAAAGTTTTGCCTAGCTAACAGTCAACACTCCCACCAAGCCGATGCTCAAATCTTATATTACAAAGTTTTTTGAATGAAATATGTTGATAATATTGTTGGAACCATGTCCTCAGGAAGGACCTTGTTGTAAATAAATTAAATATTAAATATGTCTTGTGTAATAATTTAGGAACCAAATTTGAACAAACAAAGGGGGTCAAAGCACATAGAATTCTATATAAGAACATTCATAGGGAAAAACGTATCTTTTTAAAATTTACTTTGGAAGAATGATGATTGCATTTCACATCATCAGAACTAAATTTTTAATTTGACTACTTTCAAGTTTGAATTATGGATAACCTTCACAGTTTGTACCAAAAAAATACATGACACATTATTTATACGAAAATTTTATCTCTTTTTGAAGTTCTTATGTAGAACGCAAGGTTATGCACCACTCTCGATCACAACGTAATTCTTCAACTGCAATTGTAAATATGATAAAACTTTTAAGTGTAATTTGGGATTAAAACAAATAATAAAGAGTTATAGAAATAAAATCTTATTCAAAGAAATTTAAGTATAGCGACTTTTTAAACTTCAGAACGACTTTTTACCCAAATGCACCACAAAGTAAACGGAAACCACATAAAATTAAAAGATTTTAAAGCATTGTGAGCACCTAATTTTTGCCCTAATGTCAAATTACTCCTAAGAATATTCGAAAAATACTTCTAAATTGTTTTATAGAATTTTAAGAATTTTTCTATTTGATGTGTTTTGTGTTTAGTTGTGTTTTTGCATATTTAGTAGAATTTTAAATCCTAAAAACAAACAAAAAATACTTTATATTTTAATCTTTACATCCTGAGGTCCTAATTTAATCACAAAAAATAATAACACACTAGTTATTTCGATTAATCAATTAGTATTAGTTTAATAATCGAAAGTTTAATTAGTTTAATTGTTACATGAATTGGATAGTTGAGTTAATTTTGCAGAGAATTGGGTTTAAATTAGAGTTTCAATTTAGGTGGCTAAATCTGAAACTAGAACAAAAGGAAAGGAGGCATATTCTGTCTTTCTACTAAGTAATTTGGGCCAGAGTTCTCGAGCCCAATCCCCACATACGCACTAGTCCAATACCTGGTCCAACAACACTTCCTCCAAGCAACCAAACGACGTAATTTAGCAGCAAAACTACGACGTTTCAGTTTCCACATATACGAAAACTAATCCCTCTTCCCATCTCCTCAATCAAAATTTTTTCCCTTTGAACAAACAACCTAGCCCCCCCCCCCCCCTCAGGTTCACTCTTCTCTCCTCACTCATACACACACCCATCTAATATCAGCTGGAAATCCTTGAGAATAAATAGAGAATACCTGACTACATCTGAAAGTTAAGTTTCGGAAAATTAAGAGAAAAGCACCAAAAAACAAAACACCGAAATTTCAACCAAATACAATTAGGAAAAAAAGTTGTAGTTGTTTCAGTTGATTCTAAAGGATTCTTCTCTGTCATTTCTAGGTGCTTAAGGTGGATCTTACCTGTTGGCAAAAGTTGTTTCTACTGTAGCAACATAGTTTAGCTGATTTTCATTTTCTCCGACCTTTATTTTCTTTAAATTTCTTCTCCTGTGCTATTTTCAAGGTATTCTACTACCTCATATGGTTTCTTCTAATGTACTGAAA